>SMSQ01015606.1:4631-16795 GCA_019453375.1 Ctenoplectra terminalis
CCCAGGAACAACCCCTTAAAGGGACTTACACCCTTTCTGGGACACCCTGTATTTTCTCGTTACAAAAAAATTTTTCTTACGTCGTTCAGATCAATATATAATATCGGAATTACTTATTACTAAAAAGAATTGTTCATTCTTAACACATATAGATGATTTTGTTTCTATTCACCTTTTTAAACTTTCTTTTGACCAGCGCTATATATATAATAGTAATATTAATAATCGAGGCAAAAGCTCGATCACTTTGAGTCCCCAGTTAAATGGAAAGCTCATTTTGAAGGTGCAGACTATCTAACGTACCCCTAATTAATCGCTTAATTAACCGCTAATTGGTGCACCTAATGCTGTTTCGATTCACAATTAAAGGAACTATGTTCGTCGGTGACTTTCTGCATTCTCTACGTTACAGTAATCGCTAGCTTCATTTCCCGCGCCACTTTTTTTTTTCTTTTTTCTTTTTTTCTTTAAACTGGCATTACCTAAATAGAGTCATCTAAAAAGCGAAGTTTTACATGGAAACGTGTTTAATGTTGGCGAACGATTACCCTACGCTCAGGCATGGGCAACTCGTGTCTGTTTTTTTTTTTGCTATAGAAAAATTTTAGCAGCGTACAATAGTGTGCAAAAATTTTTTACCATTCACCAGAAACATATTTTGTTATTCGAGGAGTTGTCGTTTCGCGAACAGAATTATTTTACGATATAATAGATGTTTGACAAAATGCATGATGCAAGAAATCATTAGCTATACAGGTATATTTACCCTTCAAGGTATGATTCCTGAGATGATTTCGAGCAACTTTTTCCTCCGCGAAAACGTCAAATTTAGCTCCGTTAACGAGTTATTAACGAAAAACACTGACCAATCGCAAAGCGAGTAAGACGGCAGGCTGCCAGCAGGAGCGTTGATTCCGCGCCGTGCTTGTGCCTCAGAGCGTTCGAGCGAACGAGCGTTGAAACTCGGTTCATTTGTTCCACGCGAATAATAATTTATTTATTTATTTGATGTAACTTTTATTCAATACTCGTCGACAGTTGCTTCGATACTTTCCGATTTGCTCGTCAAAGCATAAGCGCGGCACAGAGCCAACTCTCCCGCTGGCGGCCAGCCGCTTTACTCGCTCTGTGATTGGTCAGTGTTTTTCGTTAATAACTCGTTAACGAAGCTGATCTTGATATTGTCGCAAAGGAAAAAGTTGCTTTAAATCATCTCAGGAGTCATCCCTTAAAGGGACTTATAAAACTTTTGGGACACCCTTTATAACTGATATAAATCTACAAAATGTATGTTTTAAGTTTTCATTTCTGGTTCTCATAAAATTGTTGTGAAAAGTGACCTTTACCATTTTCCTTGCGACTTAGACCAATTGCAATTTTTTCGAATTCTTTTTTCACACATTATCTAGTATAGTAATCTTTCTATCTGTTCAAAAAATCTCAAATCGTTTTATGCAATTTTTAAGAAGTTATTACGGTTAAAAAAATCGTGTTTTTCGCTTATTTATCCCACAGTAACCCAGTTTAGATTTGAGCTTCCACAATTTAAAAATTAGTTTCGAACCCATTTATTGTTCAACAGTTTCGACGTTCGGTTAAACCCATCGCTACTCGAAAACATACAACAAATTTACAGCACGTAAATCCTGAACGATAGAATATGTCTGTTAACACTAGAACTACCATCAATTAAAGTAGATTTATTTATAGCAAAGAAATCAAGATGATGAGTATTTGAAAAAATCCTTACAATAAGGGTAATAATTCTTTTTTTTTTTTTTTTTAATTTATTATTTATCGTCGCATCAACCACTTGTGGGTTATTAGTACATATTTTTTGCAAAATATTATAGAAAATTCCTAAAAATGCGGCAATGTAAATTTATAAAAATTCTATGAGAAATTACGAACCAGTCATTTTGACTAGTGTAGTTCTAGCGTTAAAGAAATATTGTTTAATTTAGAGATTCACTCATAGGTAGGATTACCACGCTATGGGACATCACAGGGTTTTTTATTTTGCCCATTAATGGCACCAGTTGCCCATGCCTGTCTTACACGTTTATCACTTTTTCGTACTTTGGCAATTTTCAAAGATTTTTGTACGGTTCTTCGCAGAACCTCTTTGGCAACGCTGTTTTTGGCTGGAGTACGTTTTAACGGACACAGAATTATAGACTTTTTTTTTGCTAATTAATAGGTATCGGTGCATAAAATTCAGAAATGCAAGTCCTTTAGGAATCCAGCAATTCAAAAGTTGAGTGGTTACAATATGATAGATCACTTTGGCGAAGTGCTGGCTCGTATTTATCATCTGATTGGTCTACACTGTTTCTAGATTAGCCCTTTGCGGACGAGTGTCGGTAAATAGTCGCCCAAGTCTTTTTTCCGTTGCAGACGCGTGTCGGCAAATAGTCGCCCAAGTCTGTTCAACGTTGCGAATTATACAGCGACTCGCGTACGTCTATCTTTCTGAGCGATAAGATATGTAACGGTATAACATACTAAACAATATTGCGTTTCCTTTGAAAAAAAAATCAAGGATTTTCAGCGATGAAGTCTTTGTTAAAATAAAGTTTTAATTTTTATAACGCAAATGTTCGTGTATATTTTCTGAGCTGCGTGCACCAATACCTCTCGACCACAGCGACGCTCGCTCGCCGACCGAGTTCGTCCGCAAAGGGTTAACCAATTTACGTGAATCTGAGTTGTGTACGGAGTTGTTTTAACCCTTTCGCTACGGGCGGGTTCTCCGCCGCGATACTCTCGCTGAACGGGGCGTTGCGCGACGCCGATCGTCAGCGGGAGTACCGCGGCGGAGAACCCGAGCTGCTTTGAATGTTTTCGAAGGAAAATTTTTTTCTCCAAACAGGGTGTTTATAACAGGGTAATATACAGGTAACCCTCCTATGACACGGTAGATTGGTTCCTAGAAAATGCCGTGTTGTGTGAAACCGTGTTGTATGAGACGCAGAGCCAGTACAAAAAGGGGAGTTACGTTCCGAAAACTTATTAAAAACAAATATTTTGTTTAATTCTACATAAATAACTTATTTTTTATTAAAAATATAAATGTATGTACAAGCGTGAGACACTTTTGTTTTCAGGCCACGGAGATAAAAAGAAATACTTTCCGCAAAACTGTATCTTTAAGACGGCTAGCCTCGCCGCGGCTATAGAAGTACAGTGTTGTACGAAGGTTTTTGCAATTTTCTTATCGTGTTAGAGCGAAACCGTGTTATAGGATGTCCTGTTGTAGGAGGGTTCCTCCAATTTATGAATCGTGTTATAGCGAAACCGTGTTATAAGATGCCGTGTTGTAGGAGGACTACCTGTAATTGTAAGCATTCAGTTTCGGAATAATGCAAAATAAAATACTATCAATGCATGTCTAGAGTGAGATACTTATGGAGAGGCTGGTCGCCCGTAGTATCACAGTGGCATCTTATGGACTATAGTCGCCCGTAGTAGCGAAAGGGTTAAATCTTGGATGGAGTTTTCAATTGTTTCTTCGTTCAGTGAAACGTGAGTCAAAGTTACTTGTCAAATATGCTAAAAACAATCTTTTCGTATGCATAAGCTGTGAACCGCTGAATTGCTAAAGTTAAAACTTGCATTTTTTAATTTTACGCATCGAAAATTATTAATTGAAAAAAAAGAGAAATAAAAATAATTTTGTATCCGTTAAAACGTACTTCAACCCTTTTTTCTTCTTCTTTTTTTTCCATTTTCGAAGGAACATGATTTGTTTGAATGTTTGGTTATGTTCGAGAGTAGATCTAAAAGAGATCTATGTTACTGACTGGAAAGTGAACGTTCTGTGGATTTTGTTGAAAGTTTCTTGCGAATACTGTATCTCCGCGCACATTTTTCGCACCTTTATTTCTGTGAGATGTTTTTACGCAAAAAAAAAAAAAAATGTTACGTATGTGAAAATTTAATATAAAAAATGGATTTACCATAATGAATCACAAATGCTAACCGCACAAGTTGCATTTGTTGAATTATTTTTAAAATATACTTAAAAGAATTTTTTTACATCCTATGATATGGGAATTTGTAACAAAAAGCTTGAAAATAAAATTGATTGTTTTTTTTTTCTGAGAGTTCGAGATTCTGGAGAGTCTTTTATTCTCTAACGCGTAGGTTCTTAAACTGTAGTTCGGCTAATAATTTTGACATTAACTTTACATTCCCCAATTTTTCGCTTTCATTCAAATAACTCCTTCAATAAAAATTCTGCATGGTCAAGACTTTTTGTATTCGTTGTTACTTAACTAGTTATTAACGTAACTGAACAATAATTAGTGAAAATTTAATTATTTTTATTCAACTGAAAATACGGAAAATAAATAAAACAGTGCAATTTTTTGCATTGTCGTGACCATTGCGCAATATTTATTATAACGTAGAGCCTGTGAGATCATTGAGCCAGAAATTAAGTCTCAAGAACGACGTGAAATGCCTAGTGTTGGGATGGAGTCCGCAAAAAACATGTTCAAGAGGAGGTCCTCGGACTACATACACGTTCTGTCCCAAAAATAATCGGACTGGTTTTAGTTTGTATAATCTTTTTTTTTTTTAGATATCCCGCAGATGATCAACTTTTTTTTTTATTACTACGACAGACAGCGCCGTCTGCAATAAGATACATGAAATAAAATTTGCTATAAAAAATTTGTTTTATAATTTCGAAGCACGAATACAACGCAAAAAGTTTTTTAACTCTGTGTTGTTTAATTTTTGTTAATTTTTATAATAGTTTTATGGGAAGCTACCCTTAAATCATTTCCACGAATTTTCTCAAGTCTTACAAAAAATAAGTAAACAAAATGATGTCGTTAACAGAATCTGTCGCATTAACACATTTCATACCGGTCACATAAAAATACTTTCTTTATAATATGACCACTTAACAATCGGTTACGTAAATTTACGTTTTGTTGCAAACTTCGTTTCGATATAGCTATGATATTTTTTCCTGTATTTGTTACATCTCGATTTTTTATTAGTACAAAATAGCGATAAAAGTGCGAAAAATATTATCGCAGAAAAACGTTTTCAAGGAGGAATATATCAGTTAAATAATTGTACGAATTAATGAAAATTCTCAATAAATTTCACAAAGATCGTACTAAGGTTAAAAATTTTTTAGAAATATTCCGAAACCATTCTAATATGTAATATTATAAAATTCCTCAATTTTATGCGATATAATTGAATATTCTTTAGTCACTTTGGGATCAGTTTGAAACTTCATAGAAATTTTAATGTTTCAGAAATGTTAGCAATGATTCAGTTTTCGTGATAATTTTGTCAATTTCTGAATGTCACTTGCATCGTTATGAGAACCTATCATATAATCGTATTAATACATATTAAACAATATTTAAATACTGTAAAAATTTTTAAAAATCGCACAGGAGCAACAACCCCCAAATAATCCACTTAAGAGTTAAAAATAAAAAAAAAAAATAAGTAAAAAGTGTTAAAAATTTTCGCTTGGAAGCAAAGAAAATATATTTAAATGATTCTCTTACATAATTTTGGATAGTTAAAAAAATGGAATAATAATAAAAAACAAAATTCTATTCGCTAGGCAAATCGCTGCTAGTCGGGCTGACGTTCACTTTCGAGTCGTTCATTTTCGGTGGCGGTGGTAACAAAATGCTTGATCTTCTACTAATGTCTTCCTCGTAAACGCTCGACGTAGTTTTCGATCTTGAGACCAGTGTCCATGGATCCGGCGGTACGATCATTGAGTCGTCCTATACGGTTTAATGCCGCGATTAATTACGATTAGTTAATCTTAAACAGAAATTGTAGAGAAAGACACCTTTATTAATGACGCACATCGTGGGATTCGCCAATTTCTTTGCATGCTAGAAGTTGGAGATTCATGCACAAAGGTTAAAGCAGGGGTTTCCAGTTTAATCTACATTTACTAGCTTTTAACCCTCCGTCGAGAGTGTCTGGGTCTTTTTTTTTCGTCTTCGGTGACCGTGCTTTCGCATGTTCCCAAATTTTATAGGTGCATAACTATAGCACCGCCTAAATTTTTAGCTGTTTTAGACTTTAGATTAAAAGTGCGAAAGAATTAATTGTAGAAATTGAAAAAGTATGAGAAAAATGATCTGTAGACTAAGTCACATTTAAATTGCCCTCTTATACAAAACGATATAATAGAAAATGTGATTTTCAACTGTTGCGTAACTATAGCACCGGCGTTGTTATTTACTAATTTAGAAATGCAGTAATAAAAATAAGTAACGAAATAAGTAGAGATATATTTCGAAATCTTATTGATATCGTTCCAGACAGAATTTTCGAGCTAATTACAAAAAAAGGTGGTCCTACGAGATATTAAAATTGTTTATCATTGATTTTATTGACGTGGTGCTATTGTTACGCAACAGTGAAAATTCAGACTTTTGATTGTATCGTATTGTACAAAAGGAGAATTTAAATAAAAATTAATTTAAAGTTGATTATTTTTCATACACTTTCAATTTTTACAATTAATTTTTCTATATTTTTAATCTAAATTCTGGAACAGTTAAAAATTTAGGCGGTGTTATAGTTACGCACCGCAGTGTATATTGTAGGTGGAAAATGTGTGTGTGTGTGTGTGAGTGAGTGAGTGAGTGAGTGAGTGAGTGAGTGAGAGAGAGAGAGAGAGACCCCTCATAAAACCTAGGTCTTAAGTTTTCGGCCGCACCAATACTAGTAACTCTTTTAGGTGAAAGATCCAAAACGTGGAATTTAGAATCATCTAATGAAGTTTTATAGGACATTTTATAAGGTTCATTTTTCAAGAATCTGATCCATTGAATTTGCAGCCAAGAGACAGATTCACCCGCGGTATTTTTTACTCTTCTCGTTATTGATTCTTCTAGTGATTTCGTTGAAATTCTACGCGATCTAAACATTTTTTCGACCAAAGGCAATCCTTATTTTCAAAAATTTTGGCACTCATAAGTTTTGATTTTTTTGTCGTGTATTCTTCGCCATGATTTCTCTTAATTTTTCTGATATTTTGTGCGTAACTATCTTCATTTCTTGCCCGTTTTCTTTTCTTATCTTTTTCTATCTGCACCATTTCTCGTTTTCAGGTTTCTTCGATTTAAGGAACTAAAAATAGACTTTCTTGTTACGTTACCAGGGTAACCAAGTCTTGCGTATTCCCTTAACAAATGATTAGCGAAAAGAAATGAATGTCAACATTCTGAGAGGGTAAAAATCAGTCGGTCGGTATAGCCATTGCATTGGTAGCTCTGTGTCTCTGTGCATCGTACCTTGTAAAGTGTTTTATCGTTGTACAGCATTTTATTATTTCAAAGTTGGCGTTTTAATTTGTAAGGAAACAGCTTTTTAAAAATCATTTATACTTTCAGTTTTTTAACGATAATTTATAATAAGAATTATTTTACGACATAGGCCCTAATTCTAAAATTGTAGCAAAATGACGCATAGAATTAAAGAAAATGAAAATGAAAGTGAATTGTTGTTTGACGATTTATCGGACGCGTATAGTAATATTTAAGAATACTTTATGCGAATATCTGCTACCAAATGCGAATTAAAAAGGTGAATATACGCATCGTATAAAGTGTTTCTAGAGCGCCCAAAAATGTGCGGGCCCTGGGAGCGCGTTGCGCGAGCAGAGCGCCGTACGCAATGTGTTAACATTTGAATGTCTTCATAGTAAAATACCATAACTGTACGAGGACTTTTGAGCGACAATATTTGTGCCTCGTAATAAATATGCTTCAATTATGCAAGGAAAAATTATTTTATTCGATTCAAACCTGCCCTATTTCGAACATTGAGAACTGTGCTCTAATTATATGTAACTAAACACAATTAACCAAAAAACCAAAATTATGTTGAGCGTGCCGTCGACGCTCCGACCCTAAACTGAATTAACGGTCTCGGGCCTCGTTGAGAAGAATGTTCGGAGAACCTCGTCGTAGTATCGAAGTCTCCTGTTTGATTGACGTTGTTGTCACTCGTGTTTTTCCGTGTTCTTCCGTGTGGTAATAGTTGTGTTTCTGGTTCGATGTGTTCTTCCGATGTTCGTGTTCTTGTGATTGAATCTGTTCTCTTGTGATGTTTGGTCGGATGATGATTGTGTTCTGCTGATGTTTGTGTTCTTGTGAAAATACGTAAATACGTGTCCCTTATTTTCACCTGTTTAACCCTTTGACTATGGCAGACTTTGGCACGCCCTGGCCGTATGGTACGGTACGAATTCACTCGCGACGTCCACTAGGTACGGCGAAATTTTTCGTTAGACATGCATTTCTGAGCAAGTATATTAAAATATTCAAAATACTGAAAAATTTTTAAACGGGCGAAACAAGCGAAATTTGATTTGGAAGCCAATATGTTTCGGACGCCAATAGTAACGTGAAGTCAACATGTGTCGGACACCAATAGGCGCTAATAGTACCAAGAAGCTAACATGTTTCAGACGCCAATAGGCGTCAACAGTAGTCAAAGGGTTAAAATATCAATGATATTAAGTTGAACAAAATCCATTTTTGTGTACGAACACTTTTGTGGGTCACTGTAGCTTGAGAGGCAATGCAGAGATGGCATTATCGAACTCCTCTGTATTATCCTATATGTTTCGTTCTATGCTTTCGTTATCATACTTCTCAAATTAATTATCGAACGTTAACATTTTTACTCGTTATCACACTTCTCAAATTAACTCTCAAGTTCTAACAACCGTGTGCCTTTCTGACAACTGTAATAAAAAAATTATTCGCAGAGTAAGTCCGGGATAGTTCCATCACTGAGAGAGATCGGATATTTTGTTTATAGTTCATTCGATTATACTTTATTCACAGTTTCTTGGATTTTATTATCTGTTTATATTGTTAAAAAAATAGTATAAATTTCATCTTTTAATTTCAAAATATCAGTGTCTGGAAAAGAATAATCAGAAAAGATTCGTGCGAATTTATTATTAAGTATCGGAAATGTAATATTATTTAATAAAGTAATCGTTATTAATTTCTGTAGCTCTTCTCCAATGTTTTCTAAACTTACACATTCCATTGGTATAACATAAAAATCTCGAGTTCCGATTGCGAAAAATAAATTAACCGCTGTTTCGATCTCCTTATCGTTTTCAATTTTTTACAAGCTTGGAATAAACTCGAATCAATTTGTTATGCTCTCTTTTGAATAACAGAAAGATCTCTACAAACGCTACAAATGCGTTCTGTTGTATTTCTTGCTGCGTTTCCAAAGTTAAATTCGTAAAATACGAAAGCATGAATTTTTAACGTTTCGCTTGCCATCTCTAACTTTGGATGGATAACGGAACAGTGAAACGAATGAACAATTGAAATAGTGCACACCAACTAAATGGACAAAATCTTTTAACGATACCATCATTATTATATAATTTCTGCAAAATACTACAAGAAATTAAATTTCAATTTATCTCTGTCAAAAAACCGCACCAACTTTCTCCGGTACCTAATAAAAATTAAAAACAAACGGAAATACGGGTCTATACTGACTCAGACACGGTCACCGACGGTCACTAGAACCGCCGATTAACGGAGGGTTAAATTTTGTTGGCGCAGTTATAATGTCTATTGATTTATACAGAGTAAGTCCGGAACAGTTGGACCACCAAGAGAGACCGGTCTGTATTAATATCTCAAAATGAAACAAATAAATCGGCTAATTATTATTCTCTTACTGACAACTGTCGCAGAACCGTATATATATTATAAATTACGTTTAAAGTTTTGTGCATACTAGAAAGTAGAACTAAAAAAAACTACTTCGAAACCTCCGCAAGCGAGGATTGGGTTAAATGTTTAAGACGTGGACGTTGTTTCACGATGGATGCTCTAAGCATGGGAACATTTGCGATTAATGCGGAAAATTGAAGAAAAAGCAACGTATCAACTAATTTTCTCTTGTATTATATTTTGTATAAGCTATATTTTCTGGTATTTTTCAAGGTTTTAACACTAAAACTACCAAAGTGGTAAAAATGACCCATTCGTAATTTTTTACAGAAATTTTATAAATTAACCACGGTGCATTTGGGAAGATTTTCTGTGATTTTCTGTTAACACGTTAAACGCCACGCCGATTTTGGTCGACTTTCCTTTAGACTGTTTGCTGTTGTAATAACTCAAACACATTTGATCCCAAAATAAATAGGAATTTAAGAAAAAAATTGTAGAGGACTGGAAAGGAAGGTTGTATCTTTGTTTAATGTGATTTAATAGAACTCCTTGATGAATTATAAGGTATTATTTTTTGAGATTGATACTGTCAGATCTCGGAAATCAACGACGCCTAAACGAAAATTTCAGCGTCGGACCGCAGGGACCGGCGTGGCGCTTAACGTGTTAAAAATATAGACAAACCTTTGTCTCAGCTGAATTACATATCATTTTATATACCTTCCACTTTAATTTCTTCGGTACAAATAAATATATCTCACTTGTCGGTAATTCTACTGTTAAACCGAACATGCAAGTGAGACCGTCCATTTGCAATGTTGGTATTTCTTGATTAAAAAACGAGATAAATATTTTAACATGTCTCAGAATTAAGATTTACATATATTCTAAATTACTTACGCGCTTCGATTTATCTAAACCATCAAAAATATAAAAAACCAACAATGCAATGTCTTCTTTCCAAAAAGTGGTCCAACTATCCCGGATTTACTCTCTTATACTGCTTTTTAATATTATATTAATAATTATATGTTACTGCTGACGCAATGAAGATAGAATAACTTTTACGGGTTTACACTAGCGTTTATTTATTCTTGCAACCACGCGGCACGAAATATACAGGTCTCTTCGCGCGCGAATTATAACTCGTCTACAAATTTAATTCAACGGGCGAAACGAACAAGACCGCCATCCTAAAGCTTACGGATCTGGAAATCTCAGTTAACCCCTTGCCGTACGATTTATTTCGGAGCAGGCGTGCCTGTCCGTGCTATTTAATTCCACCGCAATCTACAGTTCTTGGAAACAAAAATTAAAACATTACAGTTTCCATTGAATTGATTCATGAATGGATAGACTCTGTTTTATTCTTTATAACGTAGATTTACAAAGTAGTGATATAACGGGGTGCGTTTTTAACGTTACAACACTGACGTTAAAATATTAGGTTGCATTGAAAGTATTAGTTTGGAAACTATGAAACGGGCGCTTTTTGTTTAATCTGTGTTCAGCTGTGACTGAGAGAGATACATTGTAACGTGGGAAAACTTTTTTTTTTCAAACCTGAAACTACCGAAATGGTAAAAATGACAAATTCATAATTTTTCATAGAAATTTTATAAATTTTCTACAGTAGCTATCTCTGTTAGAAATATAAATAAAAATTTACTTCCCATCTGTCATATAGTTTATCACACAGCGTTCATTTTTATTATACTTTTTCATACACAGTGAGCGAATTTAATAATTCGACCGCCGTATAATTTTTTATTCTCGGTCTATAGCTAATATCTCGGACTATAACTAATTTATTGTCAGTGATACAGTGTTTTTTAAATTATTAAATGTTTTAGAAAATCTTAATATATTAGGTTGAAAACTATGAAACGGGCGTTTTTTGTTTAGTCTGTGTTCAGCTGCGACTGAGAGAGATACTTCTTACTCATTTCGCAAAATTTTTTCGCGTCTGTATCCCATTTTTATTTTATTTCTATCCTAAACCAGATGGAAACAAAACGCGATTTACATCTACTCTTCTTGTACGAGTTTAAATTAAATCATACCGCGGCTCAAGCTTCGAGAAATATTAATTAGGCGTTCGGAGATGGATCCACCGATGAAAAAAATGCTCGATATTGGTTCAAAAAATTTCGTTCTGGCAATTGGAGTATCGTGAACGAGCCTCGAGGAAGACCACCGGCCCATATTGATAACGAGGAATTAAGGACGACCGTGGAATCCGATCCACGCACAACTAGTCGAACACTTGGGTCTAAACTAGGAACTAGTCGTACAGCTGTGTTAAAACATTTGCGTGCAATAAATAAAGTCAAAAAATTTGACTCATATGTGCCGCACGAATTGATGCAACGCCCGTTTCATAGTTTCGAACCTAACTACATTGATGTCTACTTCTCAATCGAGTTCTAACAATTCCAACAATGG
>SMSQ01015627.1:0-11912 GCA_019453375.1 Ctenoplectra terminalis
CATAGTACAAGTTAATTGGCTGCAATCTCGGTTAGACATTCCTTCAATTGAAGTTGCTTCTGCTCTTGAATTTGAAGTTAGTTAGATTTCAAAGCGCAGGCATTTATTTTTGTACCAATATAACAATAGGATAGTTTCTTTCGTTTTTTTTTTTTTTTATAACCTATCAATCTTTTTTTTAACTTGAATTAAATAACAATTCCCACCAAACGAGCGCTAATTTCTCTTTCTACGTTTTGTTGGTAACGTTGTGAGTGACACGAAAATGATAATGGGACTCTAGAGCTTCAGGAATTCGGGCTACAAAAGTACATTAGATGAGTTGTCTACTCTTGTACCCCGTCTGTGGTACCACACTGGTATTTGGAAGACGGTCGGTCGGTGTTTAACGACCAGACGATTGTCGATCCAACAGAGATCGGTAGATTCTTTGCGAAGCAGACCACGCGCGCAGACGTGTCCGCAAAGCTTGTCCGAATTAAAAGAAATTTCATATCTAATAACCATACTGTAATAAATAAATGTGAATACAAGTAATTAATAGCAAAGAATCCGTAACAATATTAATTCGTTTTTCAGGAAAAAAATAATAATCAGTATTAAAAAAAATTAGAAAATAATGTAATTTGGGAGGAAGATGCTTAAAGTTTGTTATTGAATTTATACAAAATTTAATACTTCAGAAACAAAAATGTTTCTTTTCCCATAACAGTTTTTCGATTGACCGTCTTTTGTATACAGAGAACTAACTTACATAATTATTGATACAGTTTGTTATTCATTTATCGAGTTCTTACAGAATTCCATATTAGGTAGGGGAAACCGAAATTAACCCTCTATGGGACCGTGTGACTTAAAAGTTACAAGCTGATGCATCTATACTTTAAAAAATTAATTTTGTTTAGTTATCACTGCACTATTAAATTTGATTACTGTATTACTGTAGTGACACAACGATCCATCTATAGTAATTATTAGTTTAACCCTCTGTTATGGTCCCGTGTGACTTGAGAGTTACATACTCGTGTATTTATATTTAAAAAAATTTATTTCATTTAGTTATCACTGTACTATTAAATTCTGTAACAATATTAGTGTAATGATGTCACGGTCGATCTATAGCAAGTATTACTTTAAAAATTTCGCGATCAAAGTAAAATACTGTAATCAATCGTAGCTCCTTTCTCTGATAAACAAATAAAATTCGAACTATAGAGGGCTAAACATTTTCAAATCAAAGTGAGAAACTGTAATCAATCGTAATTTTTTCTCCAATAAGCAGACAAAATTCGAGCTATAGAGAGTTAAAAGTAACAGAGGACGAAAGTAACATTGTAAAATAAATAAAAAACTATTGGTAGTATTATCACAAATTTTGAACATATGATACAAAATTATAATTGAAATACACACATCCATGTTTTAACAATATGCATATGTTGTTAATATATATATTGAGTAAAAGGACTTTTTGACATCTTAAAGTAATTTTTTCTGGTGGCTTAAAATTGTGATATAAATATTCCTTCTGCAAATAACTGCTGCTTCTTTCTTTTAAGCTTTAATTTGATCCTTTTCAATGTAATATTGATCCCTACTTAACATTTTCAAGGGCCTCGTTAGTGAAAACTTGTATTCTGTGTTGAAAAGCACGATTGGGGACGATTGTAACATCACTAAATGGGATCGAAAGTAACGTTACGCTCAAAATGGTACACCCTTTAAAGTAGAATAACTTTTTCAAAGTTGGATCGAACGTTTTAAATTCTCTTGAGAATTTAGAAAAATTAGTTTACTATGATGTATAAAGAAAATTTTGAAAAAATTGCAGTCGAAATCGCGAAGAAAATAATAAAGGTCACTGTTTACAATTTCTTTTATTTGAGTTTGTAAAAGAAAAAAAAAATACGTTTTATAGATGTATGTCAAATATACTCATGCTTTGGAAATACATAAAGAAAAAGAAGAAATACATTTTTTCAACCCGTCGCATTGTTGTTTCTCCTTTAACTACGAAAGATGTACACTCCTGTCCATAAGTCACCGGATATTTAACAAATTTGGAATAAAAAAATGTTTGTACTATAGTTATAAATTGACCCAACCATTCACTAATTTTTCACATTATACAGAACCTTAAATTATACTATCTTCTTAAGATCTTACGGATCGTTTATTTTAATAAACTTTTTATTCAAAACCTAGTATCCAGTGATTTATGGACGGGAGTGTATGTACATACTCTCTAAATTTCGTCTAACCATAATATACACTGAGTTACAAAACTGATTTAGCTAGGTAGCACTGTTGCTAAGCAAAAGACTGTTGGGCATAATTATGAGCTTATTACACATTTATAATTATTTTGATCAATAAATAACTTCTGGAGATAAAGATTGAAAATATTTATTATACGATATATTTGTGTTGTTCATAGTCATAGACTATAATCTGACATCGTACAAGATTTGTAAGCGTACTCATAATTTAATCTCTTTAAGTTTGACGAGTTCGAATTATTTTTTAATAATTAGGGTTCATTTTTTTAATTATAAAAGTAATTCTATCATAATTTAAGACTGTAAACGACGAAAATAGGTTACACAATAAATATCTACAAATTTCTATCTTTGATAGCTATTTATTGATCAAAATAATTATAAATATGTAATGAGTTTACAACTTTGTCCAGGACTGTATTCCGTTTATACAATATATACAGCTTGTTTTTGAACTGTTACAACTTAGTTTAATAAATATTTCAATTTAAAAATAATATTGTGTTACAACTTCATTGTATTCAAAGTTTCCTGTAATCTAAAAATATATATTTAAACGATTAATTGAAAATTTGTCAAGGTCAGTATTTCAGCGCGGAAAGTGTGACGAATGCACCAAGGATCGTTGTAAAAATTTCGCCACGCAATTCCGACTATAATCTCCGGCTATTAAGATCGTTTCAGTGGTGTACGTGCAGTTGCGGTGCACCAAATCGTAGTGCGGCGTAGTGCGCGTAAAACCGGCATCCATCGCGGCCGTATTTATAACGCTGATGGAACTTCTAATGCACTTAGAACACCGTTTACGCGGTCGGCCATAAGTGCAGCCTGTACGAACACTTATAAAAGCTTGCGCGGTATGTGAAATTATTTATCTTCATTGAAACATAGATAGGTTAATTGATGATGCGCTAAAACACGACCACTCAACGATGAATGCTTGCAATCTGGGCCATATGGAAAATCGTTTGCTTTCTCTAGTGCATTTTCATAGGCGGTACTTCGTTTTGTATTGCGAAACAATGCTAAAGAGTAGATTCTGTTAAAGAGTCATACAACTTTGTAGCTGATACTTGACATAAGTATTAGGGACCGGATTCTGAATTTTCCTGAAATACAATTTTATTTGTTCATTTCTATAACTCTTTTCTAATATTATTTTTTTTTTCTTTTTATTAAGGTAAGTTCAGGATAGTTCGACCACCGGGACAGACCGGTTAGTGTTAAGACTAGAACTACCGTACCAGTCAAATTAACTGGTTCGTAACTTCTCATAGAAATTTTATAAATTTACAGTGGCGCATTTTTAGAGATTTTCTATAATTTTTTGCAGAAAATAAGCACAAAGAATTATTACCCTTATTATAAGAATTTTTTCAAATACTCATCATTTTGATTTCCGTGCTACGAATAAGTCTATTTTAATCGACGGTAGTTCTAGTGTTAATTTCTCAAGATCCAAACAGTAGAGGTCTCTGTGTTTCATTTATATAAAACAAATAAATCGGTTTATTATTATTCTTATACTATATTATTATTATTATTATTATTATTATATGTATTATTCTTATTATAATATATTGTAATACCTATTATTATTTTTATACTATAAGAATGATAATACGCCGATTTATTTCTTTTACTTTCTAGTTCGCATAAAATTTTTAATGTAATCTATAATATATAAATAATGGGATACATTAAAAATTTTATGCGAACTAGAAAGTAAAACTAAAAAAAAAACTATTTCGAAATCTCTGCAAGTCAGGATTGGATTAAATGTGTAAGGCGCGGGCATTGGTTTCATGATGGATGCTCTAAGCAAAGAAATATTTGCGATTTATGTAGAAAATTTAAGAAAAAGCAACGTATTAACTAATTTTCAAGGTCAGTTTCACCCATAATGGGTGGACGCTCTAACCCGAACATGCAAGTGAAACCTTCCATTTGCAATGTTAGTATTTTTTGATAAAAAAAGGAATAAATATCGTAATATATCGCGAAGTATTATGTATATATATTATAAATTACTTGCGCGCTGCTTTTATTTGCTCAAAACAACAAAAATGTAAAAAACTAAGAATGCAATGACTTTTTTTCCCAAAAAGTGAAAAGAACTATCCCGGAATTACCCTATTATATAATTAATTTCGTATCAACAACAAATGGTTGTTAGCCACAGTCGTTCGGAATTGACAATCAGTTATATTTAAATAGTTATGATACAGACCGATATCTTTTAAAAATTGTAAAGTTCTATCCAATCCATGGTAATCATTGAGGATGTCTTTTAAAGAGTGACACGAAAAATATTTTCCATTAAAGTTACACATTCTATTAGCATAAAAATCTTAAGCTTTGATTGCAAAAAGTGAATTAATTGCTGTTTTACTCGTTTCGAATTTTTACAAGCTTGGAATAGACTCGAACCACTTTTGTATGCTCTCTTTTTAATAATTGAACGTCTTCCATAAACACTACAAACGCGATTTGCTGCATATTCTACTGTATTTCTAAAATTAAATTCATGAAGTACGAAAACATGTTTTATAACACTTTGTTTACCATTTTTGACTTTAGACAACGGAACATTCAAAACAAATATATACAAGCTAAATAGCCAAAATCTTACAATCATACCATCACTGTATGGTACAAGAAATTCAATTTGAATTTATCTCTGACAAAAAAACAGTATGAATTTTTTCCAGTACCTAATACAATATTGACAAAGGAAATACTGTAGTTTTTCAAGATCTCTTACGTTTGTTTGTTATCAAAAATTGTTAGCATTGCTTTAACACTTCTATTTAACGATAATCAATTTGAAATTCGGTAACAATAATTGTGTATAGAATTTATAATAGATATTATAATAAATAAAAAATGATTTATTTCTTTTTCCTTACTTTCTAATTTATCCCATATAAAAGTTTGAAAACACAATTCGTCATTGCTTGTTTCTCATAAATATTTGATGTCGCAAACTTATACGTTTAGTCAGTAAAAGTGGTTGTTATTAATGTTCTTTTCAATATTAATTCACATTACTTCACAGAGTTTCTGATACAGCGTCCATTATAGCGATCGATCATTTGTGTTTGAAATTTCTATCAGGAAGTAATTAATAAAACGACATTTCTTCGGAAGAGTGACCCGGTTTTGCCTTTCTAACCTTTTCTTTCGGCGTCTTCCAACTTTAATCCTTTTCATTTCTAGCAACTTTCCTCGTTTGCATCTCGATCCCTGATTCTTTCACTCTCGCTTTTTCTCTCTTTCTCTTTCTTCACGAATTTCCACGAAATATACCTGAGGTAGCACGGTAAAGTTAGTCCCTTTGAAATCCTTTTGAAATGCAAGAAAACTACGCTGACGACGTCTTTTATCTTAGCACTGCACCGTATCCAACAACTACGAAAGTAGCTGGACGCTGGATTATTAATATTTCGAAATCATCCGAGGGTAAGGTCGTGCTTCTCTATTTCATGTGCACTCTATTTCAAGGTTCACACTGTAGTTGACGTAGTGACGTGCATAAATAGCTTGAATTTAGAATACGTAATCGCTCTTCCATTTTAACGAATTGTATGATAATGTATGCTTTAGTTAGAAATTCTCTACCCTCCTTTATTAACCTCAATATTCTAATTTTGTATCAGTTGATTCGGTTTTCTGACGTTTAAATAAAATATTCGAATAATTTGTTAGGAAGAAATAGGAACTAATAATCTGATATCGTAATCGCAAAACTGTGTGTTTAAATTCAAATATTATTACTTGATCATATTTTGTGTATAAGGCTGCATATTGAATAACCGAATTATATTTAAAAAATCGAAAACTGTTTACGTTAATTTAACATTTTTAAATGCGTTAATAAACCTAATAATGAGTTTCTATATCTGTATATATGTTCTCAGATATTGAGATATAGTTTAAATTATTTATATTAAAAACCTCGAATATAAATACTTTTATAACTTATTAGTAGAAATTTTTGTTTTCTTTAATTTTAATTTCGATATTAATTCATTCTCTGACAGAAAATATTAGTTTAATGTTTAATGGTTTTACTTCATATTAATTTTCATTGATATTTATACAAAAACAATAATAATAAAAGTTCAAAAGAATTTATTGTTTATTGTCATTGTCACTTACTATACTCCAAAATAGTCACAGTTTCTTTTTAAAAAATTTGATTTTTCACGCTACACAGTAGAAAATATCTCGTACACAATAAATATATGAATCGTTTTCTTTTTAAAGTGGTGTAGTCCATTTTTATTCATTTCGAGATATTTAGTGTTTGGCATTTTTCCCTATTTAAAAAATATTATTAAATGTTGATACGCTTGTTTCATGCTTTTATGTTTAACTTTATTATATCATAATTTTTATAAATATTTCAACAACTTTGTGTTAATCAGAGAATGATCTTATACTATTTTCAAAAGCAATTATCAGAAACATGATTAACACCAAATTTAAATTTACTGAAATGTAATTTTTAAATTTATAATTAAAACAATTTTGAATATAATCGCACGGAAACGTTATAATAAAGACATTCTGTACAAATATGATTAATGATGACTTAGACAAAAATAGAGAATAATAATTAATAGCTTTTGTAAAATATAACAATAAAGTACACGGTATTAATAAGATATTAGAAATTTACTCTTCTAATATTATACTTGTTCCTAATAGAATATTGCATAAGCAGTCTTCACAACGCATCAACATTTAAATCAGGAAGTGCGGAAACAAGTGTGCGATAACTTTTTTCTTTAACGGACTAAAAAAATGTCAACATTCTCAAACAACACAGTACATTCCGAGCAATTAAATTCATAGCAGTTAAGTCACAGTATCGCTACATTAACCCATTCGCTGCCAAGCCTAAATTATATGAAGTCATTCCCATTGCCATTTATATTTTTTGTAAAAGATCATTCTCTTTAAACAAGAAATAAAGTATAATTTTTGTAAAAAATTTTATTTGTAGTATTTTTTCAAATTTTTTACATTTCTATATTTATGTTTGTGGCCACAAAAAATTTGTTAATTCAAAAGCCTGCGTGTTGTAACATATTTAAAGTAGAACGAGTATACTCGTCTTGGCGATGCATGACACCCTGCCAAAGACGAGTATACTCGTCCTACTTTAAATATGTTACAACACGCAGGCTTTTGAATTAACAAATTTTTTGTGGCCACAAACATAAATATAGAAATGTAAAAAATTTGAAAAAATAAATAAAATATTGGCAACGAATCGGTTAAGCAACGATCCAGACAATCGTACAACAAAATTACGCGGTATAATGAAAGTAGAAAAAGAAACAGAGAATATGGTATGAGATAAACATGCGCCATTTTGATATTCTTTTCGGAAGTAAGACAACAATTGCATGTTTACCTGCAGGAGATGTAGATCCATTCCGGAGTGCGGAGCAGCAACAGGAAATAATGCAACCCCATGGTCGATCGTGATTGGTTGTACCGGTTTGTAGGAATTGAGATCTAGATGATAGTCGTTCTCGTCACATTCTTCGGCCATGTAGGTTTGCTCAATTGCGGTCGTATGAATGCTCAGCGTGCGATGAAGCGAACCAGTTGTCGCGTCTCTACCTCGAGCATGTCGATGCTAGACGAAAATATGATAATTTCATGAATCTTTAGAAATATTTCGGTATCATTGAGTATAAATATTGCACAGTGTCTCGAATCGTCTGTGAAATGAAACTTTTCCAATTTACGAACGAACAGATTTGTTACTTTGGCATTGCAGTAGAACTGAAATTAAATTTTTTTATTTAAAAATAGTAGGAAATATTTTCGCACAAAACTTGATGTAACGAATTTTCGAAAAATACACTTTTATCCAAAGTCCGGCATTTTGTTTCAATACAAGAGCGAACAATCAAATTGAATTTCTTGTACCATTTTGTAAAAATGATATACCAATTAATGTCGTTCTTCGACACTATTTTTTATTACGAAATATTAAGACATACATTTATTTTTAATCATCGATATACCGACCATTATTTTTCACGATCTTTTCCCATCTGTTAAGTAATTTGATTCTTCATTTTAAAAAAAAAATATTGGATCTTCTTAATTTTTTCTAAGGTCGTTTTTGCTGTGTGCGACATAACGTTTAAAAAACTAAAAATAAAAATTGGAAACTCGTACCTACGTAACTACGTTCACTATAATCAATTACTACTTATTCCAATTATTATAAGATTTTTTAATCGACAACAAAAATTCTTCAATACTTATATTAAGTGCCTATTATTGTAGAAGATTTTTAGGTAAAAGCATCCCAAATTTTTTGAAGAAGGAATCCAGAAATTACTTTATGGATAAGAAAAAATCATAGAAAATAATGATCAATACAATCATGACTAAAAATGAATGCAAATATTAATATCTAACAGTGAAAATTAGCGTCAAGGAACGACATTATTTATGAGATGACCTAATAGCTTGTATATACTTGTTTCAATATCGTCACTAGGCTAATACATCAATTTTACACGCTTATACTTTATAGATGAAAATGAATAAAAAAAGAGGTACGTTATCGTAATTGTATCTTTTTAGTTGACTATTTATTTAACTGACTCGTTTCGTGTTTCCGAACGTTTGGTCCGTTTCTGCTACCATCTTATATTATGTTATGTTATTCGCAACTAAATAATCAATACGTGATACAGGCTTCAAATTATTTACTTTAGTAGTTAAAGAAATACAGTGACGCGAAGTAACGTGTTACAAAATTTTGTTTAAAAATCAGTACTATTTTAAATTCTGCGCTAAATTAAAGAAGTCGCTAATAAAAAGGGTACAAATTATTCAGGAAATTTGATCTGTCTTTCAATGGCTTTCAAATGTTTCCAAAATTGAAGCAGCAGTTGAAAGGACATCGTTTTAAAGATATAGGTCAGGGACAGCAAACTTTTTCTCCGCCAAGAGCCACAAAGTCCCCGCTATTAATTAAACCAGGACCGCAAACTGGCGGCCCGTGAGCCACATGTGGTTCTTTCTCCTATCTAGATTTTCCACTTTCAAATCACAGAAGAATGACGCCCCTCACACCTATTTGATTCCGCTGTGACCTACTGGGAACAAATAAACCATGCATCGTTTGTTGCTACCTATGGAAACGCTACATCGTTTTCGGTGAGTCGTGTCTGTCGTAATTTCACACGTACCGAATATTTTTTATCCGTCGATGATTCGACGGGCAGAGTCATACCGATTAGTGTCTTGTCCCTGTGCCTTGATCCGTTTTTGGCTTTGCGCGCAAGTAGGATGCAATTTAAAATTGTAAGTACAAGGGACGACCATTCGGGACGATAACCGTGTCTAGAACGACGCTCAAGCAGCAACTTTTATCTTTTCGTACGCGGTCGCGGGGGTTAGTGGTTTTACGATGTTAGTAATAAAACTACTCCATTTTTTCATTCCTTTCTTCAAAGCGACCACGAGGGTGCCACTTAAGACACCGGTTGTTCCGTTGGTAAACGTATAAAAAAAACTCGTGGCTTTTAATGACAGGATGAAGATGTTGGTGCGATACACGTCCGCCAGAGCAATAATTTGATAGGATTTTAACGTTTTTCGGATGATTATTACGAAACTGGCGTTTGTATCTTGGACGTCGAAGCATTTTCGTGACACGTTTTTAGTTAAAATGTATGACTGTATGATCGTTGACCATTTGAGTGCTGACGGGCGTGATCGCACGCCTCTCATGTTGCGTCAATAGCGGAAATCACTCTTGTAATGAAAATTTAAAAAATATCTATACTTTTGACAATCACTTGTTACACAACAGGGACAGCAAACTTTTTCTCCGTCAAGAGCCACGGTCCCCACTACCATCTAAACTGTATCCTACTGCTGTGCAAGGCTAAAGACAGGCCGAGAGGCACAGAAGTAAAACAGTAGTCGGTGTGACTCTGTCCGTGGAATTATTGACAGATAAAACAGATTCGGTACATGCGAAATCACGATAGAACTGTGACGTTACTATAGGAAGCAACAAACAACGCATGGTTTATTAGTCCCCACTATGTCACGGCGGAGCTAAATAGATGCGAAATGCGTCATTCTTCTGTGATTTAGGCCCGATGCAGACGATCGACTTTTGCCCGCGCGATCTCGCTGCGATCATATGTTTGTCTTCGTTATTTTTGACTTGGAAAGCAAAGGAAGATGTATCATCGCAGCGAGATAATCGCAGACAAAAGTCGCTCGTCCGCATCTGGCCTTAGAAATTGAAAATGTAGATAGGGAAAAGAACCGTATGTGGCTTGCGAGCAACCACCTTGCGGTACCTGATATAGGTGATATAAAAAAGAAATAAGAAACAAATGGAAGAGTTAATTTTTTAGGATTATCAGACCTGTTTTGAATAATGATAAAGATGTTGGACCAAGTGTGTCGAGTTTAGTTGTGACGGTATTGATACCTCCTAAATGTTTCAAAATTGTACGACTAACAATAATTTTTTATATGGAAGTCTGGAAACTTAACAGGTTAAACGCCATGTCGATTTTGGTCGATTTTCCGTTAGGCTGTGTGGTGCGATACTAATTCGAAGACATATGGTCGGAAAATAGTTAAGAATTTAAGAAGAAAATTGTAGAGGCCTGCAAAGAAAAGTCGTATCTTTGTTTAATGTGATTTAATAGAACCCATTAATGAATTATAAGGTATTATTTTTTGAAATTGATACTGCTAGTTCTCAGAAACCAACGACGTTTAAGCGAAAACTTCAGCGTTGGTCCGCAGGGACCGTCGTGGCGCTTAACGTGTTAATTGTTCCATCTTGCATACCATCGATGAAAGCAGAAAACAGTTTTCTAAACTGTTAACTATGTAAATAGCTATTTATTCCTCATAAAGATTGTTTATTTTGTACGCCAAAATTTTGTTGGATATGTACACGAAATATAGAATTTTTATGAAACACACAAAAAGAAAAGTTTTTCGATAATATTCTGTACATGCTGATTTTAATATTACAAACTTTTTTAGTCAACTGTTTTTACATAATAAACTCTGAATTATGCATTTAATTGCACTTGAATTGCAAATAGAAAGAGTATAACATGCTAACTTAATTTCAAGTTTTATCATACTTCGTTTCATATAAAGTTTAAAATTGAAACACAAAAGGGAATGCATAAAAGATATTTAAGTGGCTCTTGATGCTGTTGCTACTTATTTTCAAAATTGATTTTAAAAAGAGATGTAGTTTTAAATTATTTTTAACCAACAGAGAAAGCATCCGGTCTATAAAAGTAATGTTGGATGATTTTTAATTTCAATTAATTTAATATTTTATTCAATCGAGTCAATCTTCATTCTTAACTCTATCATAAATTGGGTCACCTATAATTTTATAATCTCCATGTGACGTTGAGCTTGAAGACTAGTATTTTTGTTACTTTCAACATTTTTAAGAAATAAATGGAACTTTTTCGTCTCTTTTTTCCTCGTTTATTTGCGATCTGTTATAAAATAACAAACAAATATAATTAATGGATGATAAGCCCATTAGCTCATATCTTCTCTGTTCTATTATAACGGTAATATTCTGCAGATTAT
>SMSQ01015638.1:0-56167 GCA_019453375.1 Ctenoplectra terminalis
CCAATTGCAGTACTGTATATTGTAAGAATTGAAATAAAAAAAATTTAGTAAATATAGTTGGAAGTATTTATGACGTGTACACTGCAATAAATATGAAAAAGCAGTATGCTTCGCGCATTAAAATTTACACATAAATTTAAGTACAAAAGATGTAGCAAAAGGGCCAAACTTTAACAACAGTACTGCTCTCTCACTTTGAATACATTGGTAAAGTAATTTCTTTTCTTTAAATTAACTAAAAATGTAACATTACTTATGGAATAACCTGACAAATAAATGGATTTATTGAATATATAAGGATACAAAGGACCTTCTCTCCATCTGCAAATTTTTCCTTGCGTTACACCTCTTATACTTTCTTTGTACTATAGGTGCACGCGTTACATAGTTTCTAATAGTTTCTTTTTCCATTTTCATCTTATTTTATGCTACATTTAATTCTTCGATTTTATCTATTTGTTTTATTTTACGAATAGCTTATTTTACCTCGCCACCGCAACCTCTCCATTATCCATTTCTTGCCTCTCACCTTTATAACTATAGGTTATATTACAATTATAATATCTAGTTGCATCTTAATACTCTCTCTCTCTCTCTCTCTCCCTCTCTCTCTCTCTCTCACTGTCGCACTCACTACTTTTCCTTTTTACTTCCATTTCTACCCTGATTTAACTACTTCATTTAGAACTTCTCCAATTCTAAAATTTTTTGTTTTTATTGTTTACACATTTCAAATAAATAGATTCTTTGTTTCATAAAATCCATGCATCTCTCATCTCATTCCATTTCCTGTTCTCTATCTGGTCACTTCTCTTTATCCCTTCTTTTTTTTCAGATATATATTAAAACTGATTCAATTTGCTGCAAAAATTATACATATCGCGGAAGCGTAGAAAAACTGCACATTATTAATAGAGGTGGGTTGGAATCTAATTTCGAAATTCTTGGAAATTAAATTCAAAATTTTGTAAAATTTCGAAACTCTGGAAACTTTTAGAACATAAAGCGTTGATTTTGTTTTGTAAGATGAACATTTTGTTTTAAGAACTAAAATGCAAATAAAATTTTTGCACAAATCTTTATTGATCATAGTTAAACAAAACTCAAACAAAAATATCTAATCCTGATTCTTGTTTAAGAACACTAATGTCTAAACTCTTTCTGTATCCAATTTGCTTCTCGTTTTACTTTAGAGTAAATTGCAGACGATTTTTTATTTATTCATTTTATATTTCTTGTTACCTAGGTTTCGAGAATTTTGAATCGCGAAAAAAATGCAAACTTTCAACTTCTCGAAACTCGAAATATTTTTGGGTTTCAAGGTTTCCTCGTTTCAGGAAATCCATCCTTAATTATTAAATATTGTAAGTTGTAAGTGTCGTTCTTCGAAATGCGTTCAACGCGACAAACGTTCTTAAAAATTTCTATCTTACTTATTGCGATAACATATTGTAACCGTTTTAATAGTTTATTGAATTGAAAAAAAGGCTCTTATACGTTTGCAATGATAAACTTACTGTGGTAAGTTTAGTGGTAATTAAATAAGAAACGGTATCGTTTAATTAGTATAACGAAACGAAGAAAATTGAACGAAACGATGTTAACAGCGTGCAAAGCGTGTCTGAAGCAGAGATAAATTGACCGAGACGAGAAAATATTTCTTATTGATCACGTTTTGACAGATATAGCGAGCATGTTCGAGCAAAAAAGCAATTTATTAATTAGCGAGCCTGCCTATCTGCTGTCAGAATATACTTCTTAACGACCCGATAATTATACATTTAATACGATCGAGCCGCTACAGCTGCTCTGCGGCATGGCTGACATGCTCGTTTGAAAAAGCCTTTCATCGGACAGCCACATCCTCTTCTTTTGACTACCACTCGCGTCTTTGGCCGTTATTTGTACTTAATTATTTGTCGAAATTCAGCTGTGTTGTTCTACACTCGTCTGAAAAGTGTTGACAGTAAAATTTCGGTTGTTCGAATACTTGACAGGCAGGTTTTAATAATTCATTTTTTTCTTTATCGTCAATACGGATTTACGGACTATGAACATGCACATGTGAAGGTAAAATTATTGCAATTTTGTAAAGTAGTACATTTTATGAATTAACAATTTTTCAAAATTATATACTTGCCTATGAGCTTAACGAATCGCTAAAAAAAGTTGCAAGCTGTTATTACTCTTTTCGCGTATTTTAATAGATATAAATGTATAATTAGATTAATATTAGTTTCAAATGTTATTGGGATTCAATAACAGCTACTAATTTTTGAAAAAAAAAGGATTAAATAAATATATACAAATGATTCGAATTTTACAGAAAATTTATTTCAATGTTTCAGTATTTCATATCATAATAACAAAATAACTGAATCGTAATTATCTAAACTTCTATGTATAATTACTTTATTCTGTAATTAATGCAAATTAATAATATGTTTAAAATAAAATGTATTTCACCGAATAAAAAGAAATATAACGTACACGATTATACACTGTACTCGATAAATATTCAATATCGATGTAGTTGGAAATGAAACTTCGTATAATCAAATGTTACTGTATATTGTTGACTAATCTGTTTATGTATGTAGATTCATCTGTTTTCAGGTTGTACTACCAGTTCGAAGACATTTTGTATACTCCAATATGTTTCTTAACCCTTTCGCTACGATGCTCTAAGGACTAAAAACGCTAATGGTATATATTAGGTTGACCTGAAAGATTCTTTCGTTTTGTTAGCGAGTAATGGATGCATGATATTTTATGTGTTACAGTATATTATTATTTTATACAGGATTCATATTGCTCTATTTTTTTCCTCCATCGCTCGTTTAACAAATATGGCTGAATGTTTGTTTAAACATTGTTATAGTAATAGTTCAATACAATTTTTGTTGATATAGCATAGATATATATGTTAAAATTTAGGTACATTATATAACAAATTATGTTATAACACATCTGAATGAAAATAAATTATTATTTAATTTTTGAAAGAGTATGTATACGCCTCTCGCAGCGAAAGGGTTAAAGAAAGTGATTGAAAACGAGCAATTAAGAGAATGAGTCTGCTATACGTACAGTAAAAATATATGTAGTATCAAGAATTAGTCATTTAACTTTAATACGCTCCTTGGGTGAGAATTCACCCATTTTCTGTTTCTAAAATATGAACTTACGAGTAAAAAATAACTTGTTGATATTTTCTCTGAGATATTAATATACTAAATAAAAAACTAACATTATTTATGTATTTTTGAGAATCAATAATAAGATCAACGTTAACAAAGATTAATCATATTTACAGTTTAAAGCTGTAGTAAATGTTTAAAATGACATTTACTGTAAAATATTACCTTACGAATGCTGATTTTTATTAGTGTTTATTTCATTACATATTTGTTCTCCTTAATTTTACTTTCGCAATTATCTCCACTAGAGAGAGAGAGAGAGAGAGCAGCACTAGAACTATTGACGATTAAAGTACACCAATTTTTACCAAAGAAATTCAAATGATTGATATGCATATAAAAAAAAAAGATGATAGAAAGAAAACAAACTTTGATCCATATTTTTTGTAGAAAATCAGGGAAAGTTCTAACAAATGTAGCATTGTAAATTTCTTGTGCGTGTATTAACATAACGTAAACATAACACGTTCAAGTATTCTACAAAGGAAAGCAAATATTAAAACGAAGAGAATGTAACACGAACAACGAATATGATACGAGTATGAACAAAATATCTTTGTTATCAACATTTTTTTTTCGTGAATTGGGAAATTTAATAACTTGGCATAATTTTCATGAAATCAGGTAAATATCGAATTATCATTGATCAAGAGTATTGTGATTAAAAAAATTCGATTGGTAAGAAGCCATGCCCTTTCCATCCCTCGAGGGCTTCGGTCCCGTTGTGTAACTCTATAACCCTGCATATCTGCACATTTGTATCGAGCTGCAGGGTTTCAGGTCACGGCCTCTTTTGTTGCTCGATGATGTTGTTTCGTTTCGTTATTGGCCGCAAGGTTGTACGGTTGTACGGTTGTACGTACACAGACGCTTCACTGTGTCGCGATTAATGTTGGAGGGTAGTTTCTGACGGCATATGGTCGAATATCGTATTACAAGACGTTTGTCATCATCAGAGTCGCTATTGTTCTTTAAAATCTCAGGGTGCTACCAAGTAGCAGTGAATTCTTGAAAAATGGTAGCCAGTTTCTTTCATTTGGCCGCTTTCTTTCCTTCGAACAGCTATTTTAAATCACTTCACCGGTCTTCATCTTTGCTCTTTGCTGTGACAGTGATAGTTTTATTTTTCGTTATTTTTAGTGTTGTTTATGTTAGGGGATATTTATGACATAAAAACTGATTTCAGATTTAATGGGATGTTGTAAGAATAGATAAGCTCTATTTTTCTCGAAAGTAAAGATAAATAAGTTCTAACTTTACAACGTACGAGGTAATAATCAAGTTTCTTGTATAACTACGAAATATTAGAAAAATATTTGTAAAGTTGACTACTCGAATTAAAAATTTCAGGTTTAATTGTAAAATATATTTAACTGACAAGTCAGTATAGAAATGGTCTTACTTAACTCTTATAAATAGTAAATGCAACTAAAAATAAGATTTTTAGTTATAAGAATAATATTGATTTTTTTATTTTTATAGTATCTGTGAAAAAAATTGAAAAATTATTGACAGACAATTCCTTGATAGTGTCTACAAATCATTTTTTTATATTTAACTTCCAATTTTAAATAAATTTTATTTAATATAACTTTAAATTATTAATTAAAAAAAACTTTATATTTAGAGACAGTTTGATTATTTAGAAATATAGTAATTATCTACTAAATACATGCAATTGTAGTCTTTTCAATTTATTATTCCCTATTCTAGACTACAAAATATTTCGATTGATATTATTTTTCTTATTTTTTTATACATTATTTTTTACCTCATTAATTATTAATTACGTTAATTATCGCCAGTCACTATAAAATCATATTTTAACGGTACTTTGTGTTAAATACAATTAAAAAAAATAAAAAATCTACATTTCATTTTGCCGTTACATTGCTTTATTGCTAACACGGTTGTTCCTCTAACTTTTATAATTTCAGTGGGAAAAAATTTCACGGAAATCATTTCAGTTGGAAACTTTCATAAATCAATCCGTGCAAAAGCTGAAGGGCTCTTCGACTACCCGGTACATGTAACGTTATCCGCGGTTATTCTGGAATCAAATGTCGATCATTACGTATAATCAAACGGGTGACTGGTTCCGTGATTGAATTTTTTCTAAAAATTTATTTTCTGCACTATAAAACCTAATTCAGGTGTACGGGTCACCCGATACAGCCGTTGCACCGATTTTCGGAGGAAATTATATACTTTTTTCCCCCATAAACTCGAACCACATTTAAGTTCAATTTTGTAACCCATTGATGTCGAAGGTCGAACTACTTTTCGATAATAAATGTCTGAAGGGTTTCCTCCAATTTTCATCTACCTGACTGTACGTTTGCCAAAACGTATCTTTTATCGTAATATCAACCGAAAAATTGAACTTTTCCGTTAGAAATTATAATGCTTCTTTTACAGGTATGTTTTTTTAAACAATTATAGTTTATACGCATATATAAACTTATAATTAAAACTATAAAAATTATTGTTTTCATGAATTAAATAATTAATGAACTAATAAGTTTATTCATGAGTTTTATGTTTTTCAAACAAAATTTATATTTTGTATTCAAAAATATAAATAGGTGTATAAAAAAATACGAAGATGTAAACATATATTTTAAATATAATTTATATTAGCTTTTTTGAATTGTGTATAGGCATGCAATATAATATTGTATAACTATAAAGTAGTTCGTAAAGTCCGAGCAAGTAATTTTTAATATAATACACTGTTAATACGTAATTTTCACACATCAACTCAGTCACAAATTGCAGTTATTTTGTTTAGGTTATAATTGATTTCTTATACCAATTACATCAAATATTGATTGTAATATCATTTATAGTAACAATATTCGGTAATTGTTTGATAAATATTTACGGGTATATTAAAAAAAAAAATGGAAGGAAAAATAATTTTACTCGTGAAGATTATTATTTTAAGTCTATGGTCCATTTAGATCGCCATTTTGTTAGTTTTGTCATCGTGATTATTGTCGATTCGTTGTGCTTAAACACTACCTATAAGAATATCGGCACAAACTTTCTGAGAAAATTTAACATTTACCGATCGTTACCATTATTGATACATTTATTGTGAACCTTTAGTAAAATCTTTAAATAAATTATACGTAATCCGGTGCAAAAATAAAATGTTTTAACTTGAGAAGTTGAGTCGAAAGTTGAGGTTGACTTGTCGATCGATGCGCCCCTTGGGATTTTTATTCAGATACAGATAACAGATTTCAAATATCGGTAGAAACGATGGAGGAGGAGAAGATGGCGCGCACGAATAAGTTTTGAACGGTTTGTCCGACTTCTTGGGAAATTTCAGAACCATGTCTCAATCCAGCTGGAAGCGAACGCGTGGCACGAACGAAGGTCAATACATCACTCTCGATCATTGGCAATCTCTATCTTTTGAAATGTCCTCACCGTTTTTGCGGTAGAATTCGCCACAACGGTGAAGTGTAAAGTGCACGTCCTGGAGGTTGGACTGTTCCGTGTCTTGAACTTTCCATCCTTCGAGAAAACCGAGCTATCCCGAGGGAAGCTCTGCTATGAATCCGATACCGATGAATTCTCTTGAGATTCTTTGACTCAACTTACTGGTACGTTCTATTTCATCTTTTCTCATGACACGATTTATCGAATGTATTACTGTTTGTTATTTTAGCAGGATAAAATTATTTATGCGAACATCTAAGTTAATTACAGTTATACCCTGCATTTATGAAGGGTAGAAGAAGTAACTGACGTAAATCGGAACAACATGCGTATGTATACCGTGTGTTTTCTTTGTCTCGAATACAACAATGTTTGAACAAAAATTGTTTTATACAAAGGGGAATACCATATGGTGTAAATAATTTTTTTGTAGTTCAGGGAAAAACTTCAAAGTCAAATTCATTTTTTTAACTCTTAAATACCGAAGTTCCACAAATCTGCATGCAGACCTAATTGAGATCACTAGCGTCTCCGACAGATTTTTACATAAATCTTTCCAGATATACGTAAAACATTTAAAACAGCACTGAGATCTATTTTGAACATTTTTATTAGATATTTTTTAAGATTAAAACAATCGGAGTCAATAATAAATAATGAATATATCACGAACTCTGAAAACAAACAAAAATAAATTAGAGCAAAGTTTCAAATGTGACAGGCGTAAATTATCCCGATTAGAGATTTAAGAATTAGATAGAACTATATATTTTTTTTTGTAGTACGATAGCGTTCGTTAAGACGAATTCGAGGACCTGCTTTCATTATTATTGTAAAATGTTATAAATTCATCAGTTCCTAAGAAGTAAAAAATGGTGGTTCATAAAGAGAGAAAACACAAACGAAATGAAAACACTGTATGTATACAAATACATATTTCTCTCCCTTATTTGTGAAACAACACTGTTCGAATATTTGAATTTTCGATAATCAAATTCTCCAGTAATCGATCGTTTCGTTCATCTGTGTTCTGATAATCGTGGTTCCACTGTACCTATGTGTATTTTAAACATATCGAAACAGTGCTATCCTAGTGGTTTCTAGGTCCCAGTTATTTTTTTCTGAAAAATATCGATGATTCGTCCGAGGATGTCAGAGAGGTATAGTAGATTCATCAATCAATGTGACGTTATTTCGATGGACAATACCGTCAAAGTTGTTTTGGCATTGGCACCGTAGGCGGGTTCCGGAAGTGAATGGACACCCACGAATTGGAGGTGTAACCAATCTTGTCCGCGTACGGCGTCTCGTGGGATAAACCATTATACTTTGTAAGTATTCGTACGCCCATCGTACAGCTTTCTGTCCATTTTGTTAAAAGATCCACGAAACTTGATGGATCAGTGTTCTCAATCACTTAATCCCGCTGTACGTGATTCAAGTTAAAATACGTTCAAAGAATTCCGTTACCGAAGTGTAAGAAACAGTATTTCTTTAATTTTCACTTATAGATCTGCTTTCTTTGAATGTTGAATATTTGTAAGATACAAAATGCATGTCTGAACTTCATTGAAGCTATTTGTAAGGTGCTAAGTAAGATGAAAGGAAAATGAAAGTGAAATGTCAGATCTATCGGAAGGTTCTGTCGTTTTTTTTAACCAGGTATTTTACTTTACTTAACCCATTTGCATCACGACTTAAATTGCAGAGACTCTCACTTATCGAAGCCTTCACGATTGATCGTTTATAACTCGTCCCGATTTAAATATTTGCTATTTTTCATTAATACTAATTGATTATGATGACATATCAGAGTACCAAGGATATTTTATATTAATTATATATTAATAAATATAAAATTTTTAATGCAAATATTTTTATTCAACGGTATGGCACGATGTCGCTGTCGGCGGATTATTCCGCGTTTGAGGATACAGAGAAGATATTACTCGCGGAATATTCCGCTTCGTGATGCAAATGGGTTAACCTTCGCGTTATTCAAGAGTCAACTGTAATTCCTTAGCTAAGTATTTTAATATTAAGAAACGATAACGTTTTCGTCACAACAATTCTAAGTAGTACATTAACTTTGCTACGGCTCTTGTAAAATTTTTTAATTTTGAAATAAATATAAAATAGTTGTTATTTAACATGTTTAATTTTTTGTTTGAATGTTATGTCAAAGAGTTGTATTTATCGAGATTAAGAAACCTTTTTAAAGGAATGTGAAGACGATTAGGGTGAATAATTAGGAAGAATAGGGTTGTAGACTGTAAATGTGTTACAATACGAACGGTTTTTTAAATAATAGAATTAAAAACCAAAGTTTTTAATTTATTTATTCAAATATGTTTGAACTTATGAAAATATTTAATCCTCGTACGCTCTTCAGAAATATGTATGTATCTAGTTATACAAACGATTCTCGGGTGATATTTCAACTAGTTCGTTTTAGAGAAAATATCAGCATATTGTATTTAATTAGAACCGTATTTTAACCAAATACATGAAATTACAACACAATCGAAGGTGAATCAAACATTTTACAGTACCTAGAAACAAGAAATGGGTGAACTTCCAGCCAACGAGTATATGAGGGGTTACGGAATTATGATTAATCTCAATTTCTAATTTTTGCTGCTAAATAAAATACAATATCCGACTTACAATTAGAATCTGACACAAGAAAAAGTATCCACGAATATCTCTAAAAAATGACAGAACCTCCAATCTCCGCTTTATGCACCAAAGAATATCGATCGAAGAATGTCAATCGAAACACTGCCTTGGTATTACACGATGATATTGTAAACACTCTCGATTACCTCAAAGAAATCCAACTCTATCGCGAAAGTTTATTTAATCAAAATGGGTCAAAATTGTTGCCGATGATCCAGATACCAATGAAACATAAAGCCGATATAAATAAAATGTATATAGGGTAAATCTGAGATAATTCGATACCGGAAGGGTGTGGCCAGTGTTAATATCTCAAGATCGAAATAGTAAAGGTCTCTGTTTTTCATTTAAATAAAACAAATAAATTGGCTTATTATTATTCTCATACCGACATAAATTACATTTTTTTGGTATTTTTTAACCCCAACATGCGGTTAAGACCGTCTATTTGCAATGTTAATATTTTTTAATTAAAAAAAGAAATAAATATTTTAATATGTCGCGAAGTATGATTTATATTGTATATTCTGTAAGTATGATTTATATTATATTTATATTATATATTCTAAATTATTTATGCGCTGTTTTAATTTGCCCAAAATAACCAAAATGTTAGAAACCAACAATGCAATGGCTTCTCTCCAAAATGTGTTCGAACTATCTCTGATTTGTCCTCTATAATGAACTAAAAAATAACGTTTGCTAAACTTTCATATTCGTGGATTTTTGTACGTGTAATTAGAGATAGAAACTTCGAGATCGTTAAATTTGAACAGAGAATGACGAATCATTGTTGTGGGTGTAAATGTTGCCTCGAGAATGATTAAAACGAGAAGGCAGACTGGAAACAGAATGAGCTCGACTGAGCTGAGTTAAGCTATGATTAAGTTACAGTTAGGTAGCAGGTACCATCGAACGTTTGACAGGTAGTTATTGCACGATAAATGAACGGCACCTTTTAAGAACCAAAACAATTACAGTTTCTGATATAACCGAACAGTTGGAATGTATTGTATCTGCCGATGAATATCCGATCAACCCTTAATTATCCGTTAACGCGATAAAATTTTTTTGTGACACAATTCTGACATCAAATTAATTCTACGATAATTTTTAATTTCAAGCAAAGCTTGCATTATATTATTACATATTGTATTTCACAATGTTGTTTTCTTGAATATTTTAGTAGCTTTATGTATGTAATGTAATATTTTTTATGGCACTAAAAAATAACAATTAATTAGAATTAATATTAATGAAAACAGTTTTATTTATACATCAAAATAAGAATAAAACATATTTTAAACAAAATTTGTTTACATTACTGTTAATTATCATTACAAATTCTATAACGTTTGGGAAAATAAAAACTGTAATTAAACGATATCAGATATATGATTAAAGGCTTGTTATAACTTTTATATTGCATAATAATTAAATAGCTTTCTTAGTGTTTTGGAACTTACAGTGTTACTTTATGTTAATTCTTTAAAGCTTACAATTAGTTCTTTTACACACGATTGCTTGCAATATTTTTACTTTCTTAATAAAAATTCCAATCATTGTTGTTTCTCTTGTATTGCACAGAAATTCTTCCCAATGAAACGTTATTACTAGCAAACACAAAAATATTGTTATAGTAATAATGAATACAAGTATAGTAATAATAATTAATAAAACTATATGTCGATACGTTTAATCAATATTTAAAATTTTTTTATATTTCAGCTGTACATCTCGACTTCTGCTTTCAACAACTTTCATTCAAATTTCACCGCACAGTCAGTCTGAAAAATAACAGGATTGCTCAAATATTAATTCAAATATTGCTCCTTTTTGTAAAAATCGTTCATTTTAGTCAAAGTATGTTCCTTCGGCATCGATACAATGCTGGGTACGGTCCATCAATGAGGGAGTAGATATCTGGAGATCTGCTTTGAGAATTAGCGTCAGTATTCCTATCACAGTTGCTTATATGGTTAAAACGTCAAAGGAAGTTCCTTTAACTGCAATTTTTAGTCAAAAAACAAATACCAGTGTTTGTCTATCGATCACATCTCGTGATTATTTTTTATTTTTAGGATTGAAAATTTCAATGAATGGGACTTGCTACGATGACATTTCAACCATACAAGCAGCCCTGACAGGAACACTCAAGGCGAGTCGCAAAATAAATCTCCAGAAATCTATTCCTTTATTGATTGACAGTGCTCAGCGTTGGATTGATATTGAAAGAATATCCCTTGAATAAAATAAAAGATTCTTACAAGTATGGGTTTGTAGAACAGGAAATTATATGTTGTCGTTCATAAATTTTTGAATATTTTCTTATTTATAAAAAAAATATAAAACGCGACATAGAAAATGCTGTTTAGTTACATTTTATGTTTTCATTTCGTTCTGATCGGAATTGAAAAAATGATGACTACACGATATTATAATTAAGATTTAAGTATTAATATACTAGCTATTTGTTAATAACTAAGTATACAAAAGTTATACTACCCAAATACACAATAATCTTTTGGCGGCAACCATTATAGTGGTCATCTACTGAGTTGTCCTTGTATATGAATGATACTAATATAATAATTACTTACGAAACTATTCCTCTATAGAAATAATGATTATAGCTAAAAAAAATCAAATACCTTATTTAAATTTCGAATGCAAGTAATTTATGCAAGTAAAATTCGTATTGGAAATAATTTTTCTTTCTAATTTAAATATTATAACTAACAAAGGACAGTTCTCAATTATAATTTTTTGTTATCCATGTTGAACGAATTCAAACAGTCCTCTATATTAAGATCGAAATATATTTTTGTTTTAATATTTCGGTAACTATGTTTTAAAAAAGTAGCATAGCATAGAAATTACATATCTTTGAATAAGAAATCTAGCCGTGTAGACAGTTTTTAAAAAAGCTTTTATAATATATTTTATGTAGCAAAAGGTATAGGCGGATCAAATATAGGAGGTCAAACGTGCCATTGGATCAAATTTGACTTACGATGTACCATTTCACAGCTTACCGAAAGAAAACGTTTTATTTCGAATTTCAACTCTCTGTCTCGGCCAGGAGGGTAGTAACAAGAAAAATTGGGATTATACGTTCTTGTTTTTGTGTATATTTTCTTTACTTTATCGCACGTATTGTAAATAATTGTGTAAAAAATTTTGCACATGTTAGGTACGGTGGTATATGTCAGGGAATTTTTTTCGATATTCTTTGATTACAAATTCTAATTATGAAAAAGGTTAAAACTTTAAAAAAGGTACTAAAAAAATGTGGGTTTCTTATTGAAGTTTTAAAAACACCACATTTATATTTCCATCCTCTATTTTTTATTATTTAAAAAAGAACTTGACAAGTATATGAATGTACATAAAGTTTTCCTTTAAAAAATTTAATAAAAAGAAACGCAAAGTTATAATTTTCGTAACATATCTATAGTTTCATGGAGAGGGGATGATTAAAAGATGACTCGACTACCGTTACGAGTGTCAAGCTGCGACTAAGATTCGACGAAATTTTCATTTATGTTTGACAAGGCCTGAGATATTATCCGTGGGTATAATCCTGCAGGATGACAATATTTTTAATTCCAGGCAGGATGTAACAGGATCAGCGAGAGCCAGGGTAATGTTATACCGAACTTACCGCTAATCTACTTTAAGTCTCTCTGCGATGGAGAACGGGACAGGGTTAACTTTTAATCTCCTTAAGTTTTAGGCTTGAGAAGACGAACCATTTTGTCTTCTCCTCGAATTCGCGGGTAATACGTAATCCTCTTAGAGACGTCAGGTATCAAGATGTACCTACAGCGCTATGTTTCCTGAATTCTTTGCACCAGAAAGAAATATTTTATTCCATAAAATCTGTTTTAATGAGTTTCATCGATTCGTTACACGGGTGCCGAAGCGATTGAAGCTTAGGATAACTATGGATTCAGAGAATACATAGACGGAATTTGAGTTTCTATCTTAAACAATCGTCGCAACACTGTTTTGCTGCTTCGGTTCAGATAATTCACATTTACGCTTCCCATCTGAAATACAATTATTATGGCGATTAACTACCGCTGTGTTGCCTACATTACGTTAAAGGATCGAATTCATTATTATGTTTGCATACTTTGGAATGTAAATTTAAACAAAGTTAAAAATTATTTAAATTGTATAAACGAGTTCAATAATTTTGGAAACAAATGTACAAGTAATTGGAAATAATGTATAAAAATTTAAATTCAAGCACAGATATTATCTTAGTTTTCTTTGCAATACATGCTGCATGTTATTATCACATTCTTTGGCATTTAATAACTATAATATTGTTAATAATATCTAATCGAAATAGAGTAAAAAAATATGATTGCGTTTTCTTCATAATCCCACATTTGTTGTTGTGAATTGAAATCAATTGTATTACATTTCCAGATTATGTGTATAATGTAAATTTTATATTAGATTCGTACACAAGAATAATTAATAATATTACTTAAACTTTAAAGAATTAATTAAAAAATATGCACCCTGTTTTGTGAAATTAAGTAAAGTGCAGGATTGAGTCTCTAATTTGTTTATTGTTTATTGATAGAAAAATTATAATCGTTTGAAGCACTATAACAACAAAATAAGTAAGAAATAAATAACAAAAAGGGTTGAGAATTAAAGTAGTAGTAAAAGTGAATAGTGAATAGTGAATTAACAGAAAATAAATAAAAATAAGTAAAAAATAATACAGAATTGATTATTTAAATAATTAAATAAAAGTTATGCAATTATAATTTTAAAGTATGCATTGAAAGTTACACAGAATGAGTCTAATAACTGGATCGAACCATAACTCTGTTGCTATTGAAGACAGAAAGAAATTGTAGAGAAAAATATTGCATTGTTTATCAATCAAACTCTATTATCGTGTAGTGCGATTTTTGGTACTTGTTTTTTAAATGGAATCCTACGATTTTATTTTACTTCAGTCGATTCCTTATGCAATTCTAAATGAAAAAGTATCGGATAACCTTGGTATCGCAAAGCCGGCCAGTGGATTTAGAAAGTTTAAATAACAATCAATGTATTACAGATTTTAGCTTTAATTGTATACCATGGAAAGCAAGCTATAAATGACTAATTTATTTATTTATTTTTTTGCCAATTCACCCTTTCGTTCTTATGTCTACAACCAGGTATGCACATCTTTGCAGATTCTCACTTAAAATATTTTATTTTTCCGGTAACAGACTTTAATATAATATCTGCCTAGATCATTGTTATTCGGTACATTTGTTATGCATGTTTGTTTCAAGTTTAAAATTCTATCAGAAAACTACTAAAATTGGACGTTAAAGTAGACTATTGTATAGACAATTGTGGTTATTGACATAAGACTTAAAAATTTGATTGCTTCCATTTCTATTGACGATGTACATGTTTGATAAAAAATGATAACTTTGTTCCTTGTTTCTCAGTTTCCTTCTTGTAGCAGAGCTGACCGTTCGTGGAACTCGTCGTACCGGTCCGTTTCATAGCAGATCGGTTGAAATATGAGAACCTTCAGTCGGAGACCTAATAGGTGTCCGCAACAAATAGGTTCAACCGATTGCGGTATATACAAACAAAAAGCGACGATCGAAGAACGAGAAGGTAGGAGAAAGAAGAGGTGTAGGTATAACAGCAGGAAGACGGTGCCGCCGGTATACAGGATAATCGATCGTCATTAGCACCCTACAGACATGTCCCTATACATATAGGTATAGGCATAAGAGTCGTGTCCTCTTGCCGACTACATAAAGAATCAAGCTTGTCTTCGGTAGGTGAAAAGAACCCTACTCGTGGCTTTTCCGTGTTAAGAAAACATTAATATAGAACATACCACTGACAAAATGAAGGAGGCTCACTCGACCACCCGTACGCGTTACAAACGTAGAAATTAATAGCCTGCACTCATCAAACTTGACAACTTATTATATAATAAAATAGTTTCACGATGGAACTGTCCTTTTTATTATTTTCTCCAGCGTTTGTTTCAGATGACAAATTAGAAGGGCTCAGATATTTAGAATGCGCTTAGAACGTGTTTTAAGAATGCATTATTAATTACAAATGTAAAATAAAATCTTTTCGTTAGCAATGGATACGTGACAAATAAAAATATACAAGTTTTTGTAGATAGTTTTAAAACTTTCATAGATAATAAAAACTATAATATTATTGAATAATAACATAATTTATTGTACCTATTGATTAAGAGATACTAGTTAATTAGGGTAATATTCTGTTAGTTTTTTTTATAACGTTTTTGAGAAAATTAACGGTGATACTAACTAAACACTGTTTTGTACTTCGCACTCGTTTTTGTATTAAAAATTACATTTGGTTAAATATTTCCACGCTACATAAACAATCAAAGTTTAAAAATACATTCATGGTTGTTACGATGCTATAATATAATATTATTAAATTTTTATATTATTTATTTTACACTTTTATTTTGCAACTGTATATGACCTTTAGATTTATTACATTTATTAATAATCATTGACTTTTTAAATTCATATTCTTTTATCATAAATAATAAAGAAGTATATATATACGAATACTTACAATTAGTGCATGATATTTTTATAGAAATTAGTAATATTTTTTATCTCTATATTTTACAGTACCAAGTATTTATCCATATTAACTCTATTTGATGAAGGATTATACAGATGTATTAAAAGTTAACGAATATGCAAACTTTACTTTCTCTAAAATAATGATATGGAATACCACATTATTTTTCGAAGATCATTCTTACAAAATTAATCGCAACGGATAAATGATTTTTATGAATATTCAATCATATATTTATTTCTAACATTACGAACAATTTTCAGTATTGAATTAACATTAAAAGAACATAAACAGTATCTAATACGAAATAAGTACCAGAATGTGAAATATGAACACGAGGCAAAAATTAACGATTGAGACATTTTGATTATAATCTCACATTTCTAAAAAAATTTAATAATAGAGTAGCTACTCGCAATAATCACTTATACAAATGTCAAACTCATCAAACTTACGCACCGTCAAAAGTTTTCGAACATCGGTAAAATAAAACAACCCTGCCACATCATTAAAGTTCACACAACTGACGAATCACAATATGTGCGATGCCAAAGCGAGTGAACGAGTGAGATAGCCTTTGACAGATTTGAATAAGTGAGATAGCCTTTGACCATTTTGAAAAAATGAAACTATTCTATGTTAGGTATACTATTTCATGTTTGGCCACTTTCTTCTACTATTTAAATCCACCTCGTTTCAAAAACCGTTGGAACCAATTTGTTGTAATACCTTTATCCTTTGCGGTTAAAAATGAAACAGTACTTCGACCGAGCGAAAACGACTCGAGTGTCACTAAAATATCGCAGGAAACGAAAAGTGAAACGGAGAACGGATACGCGTGTCAGGATAATGAGACTAGACTCGTTCAAAGTAGTTTACTTGTTAAAATACGTGTCAGCAAAGAACCGACTAGCATGGCCGCGTTTCCTGGACACCTCTATTCAATTTCTAAGCACAAAATGGCGACTATACTGAATCGAAACGTAATCATGATGGGGAAATGGAATGAGTTAATTCTAGGTTGTCTTTCTGTCTGTCTCGAATGAGGACAGGGTAGCACCCTCTTTCCTTACATTTTCGAACAACGTGCTTTTATCTTTTAAACCAAACAGAGGAAGCACTTTCCTTGTCCTTTTCTTCGTTTGAATAAGTCGTATGAGAATACTCGCTCAACAAACAAATGTAATAGAAAGTACGATACTTTTATACTAATGGAGTCATTGGAAAATGGCTGAAATGTTCTACAATTTTACTAATAACACAACATTCTTTCTAATGGTATCGGTATATTTCAACGGTATATCATTATTTTGTAATCGAAGGTACGCAGCAAATTATTTCAAGTATGCATTAGATTGGAAAGAATACTGAAAATTTTTATTTTTAAAAACGTATGGGGGAAGATAGGATAATTGGGAACATCTCAGAGAGACTGAATAAAAACCAATGAAATTACATAATTATGACATCAACTTTTATTGCATTTTAAACTTTGGTTAGCAATCTTACGGTTCGGTCACATTTCTTTAAAAGATAATAATAATAAAATTGAAATTTCAATACAAAACGAACGACTTGGGCTAATTACGAATCGCATCATTCGAGGCTCTATAAACTATAGTCTTTGGTATAAAATATATTTTTAAATATATTTGTAGTAACTAAATTCGCACTTCCAAACCGTATACTCAACACGAGTGTAAAGAATAACTAGAAAATTTCATCAAGTTACAAAACAAACAAAAATTAGATCAAATTCTATAATATAAAATATTTTAACCGATCTCATCTTAAAAGGCATGCGTAACCTTCTAAATCGAACAAGGCGACAATATTAAGTAAGAGAATATTGTACACGTGTTGTTAAATGGGAGATGGAGGACGGGAACATGGAAATATGGTGTCTTTCGGATTCACCCCACGTTCGCAGTTACCTCAACTTCCCCTATTCCTTACAATCCATGTATCTTTCATTATTATTTATTAGAATGTTTTATTCTTTTGGGAAGTATATAGTTCGTTCTTTTTAAAAATTTTAGGATTGATTCTTAACCCATGTATAATACTTTTTATGTCTTAAACATTGTTTATCACTATTATTATTATACCATTGTCCTAATGTCCAACAGGTTATTTGTAACAATTATTAGTTCCCAATTTTTAGATCAAGCTGAGAAACTACAATCGTGTATAATTTTGTTTTCCCATAAGTAATAAAAATTCCGATTATAGAGAATTAAAGAATGAGTATCTTACGTAGTCTGCACCACCAGTGATTTCGAATGCTTACAAAAATCCCTTCGAATTTGTGTTGTTCAACTATAAGCTAACAATAATATCTTTCCCGAATTTTTCAAGGCTTGTTATAAACTAGAAAATTATTAACTACATACATCTGTTATGCCACGGAATTATAGGAGAGAACTTATGTAGCAACTTAACATTAAAGGGACAAAGCTTCAGAAATTATGGAACGAGATAATTATTAATATTATATTCACATAAATTAGTTAAGTCAATAAAACACAATGCGTTGTATTCTTTTTTAATTTTATACTGTTTGTCTGTTTTTAATTTATATCCTAATTCAAGGGAAGAGATAAAAAAAACCTTGCATCGTTTCTGAAGGGGTAACAAAATGTTACAGATTTATTATTACACGTGTGTACATAACTATTGTAAAGAGGAATAGTTTATTTTTACAATTTTTCTTATTTAAAATAAAGTAAAAAAAAAACAAAATTAGTTGAGCAAATATTTATGAGCGATAGGGTAGATAGCTAGAGTTACAAGATTGTATGAAATCAGGATCGTAGCGTTGGTTCCCGCTGTTTTCTAAACATCAGTATTAAATCTAAAATCTAATAACAGAGGAACGACGAGGTATAAAGAAAAGATCGAAAACAAAAAGGAAAGGTAGGTAGCGATTTGTCGCGCTGCCTCATAAACTATTTCGTTTTCAATAGTATGTTTTCGTTCAACGGAAAAATACAAAACGCATTCGCGACTGTTTTTGATTGGTAAAAGGGATCGTAGAGTCGCTACATTAAGGAAGATACAGTTTACGACGTCGAAAAGGTATATACGATGTCGCATTATCCGGCACGTTGCTCACATTGTCAAGCTGTGTTTTACGAGACAGTTTGGTACTTACGAGATTCATCGTCAGTTACGATTACTTCCAGCTCCTTGACCGCATTTAATATTTGTTTCTACCAGTGGTCTGACCTTACCTGCCTTCCAAACAAACGTCATTTTAAAGCAGAGGACCCAAAAGATGTCGATCTTTGGGATATTGCAGTAGGAAGGAAAAAGTTGTCTAACATTTAGATTAATGTACTGTAATGACATTGATAAAAGGAGTTACCTTATCGTGTGCCAAAATATACACCTCCATTCAAAAGTTTTAGGACGGTTATTATGTTTGCTCCGTTGAAAGATATAAAGAAATATTATTCTTAATTTAATATTTTATAAAATAAAGAAAGTATTCGGTGCTGATATATTAACAATTTTATTGATAACTAAATGCAGTTCAAATTTTATAGTTTAGTCAAAAAATATGTTTTATTTGAAACAGTGGATGTCCTAAGACATTGAAAAGATACTGCACATTTTGAAAAATTAACAACGTGCTTAAACTGTGTAACGAAAAATTTTTCCAAGGATAGCTATTGTTGGTAGAACATGTGCTATCTGGTTTCACAATTTATTTTATAAATTAAAAAGTTATGGATCTAGAACCTTACGATTTTGTACAGATTTTCCATATATTTGCATTCCATTTTCAGAATTGTCTGCGTTTCAAGAAATTATTGGTAAACTGTAGTATAGGAAAACTGCACTTAATGTACATGGAACACCTGAATTGAAAAGAGTGTCAAAACTAGAGAAATGGTATTTTTTTAACGAAACTAAGGTTAAAATGTGACAAAATTGATCGATATTCATGTGTAAAAGTTTAAACATTTTGAAACGATAGTAATGAAAGTAAAAAAAGTCGAAATATATAGTCGTAAGAAAATTGAAAAAAGTTTAATTTTTACTATCAACAATGTTTACTTAAATAAAGGAGAATTTTTTTCGTCTTGTACATATTCAGCACGTGATTGATATGCTTAAGCACCGCATTCTTTGTATTCGCAATGAACAATCAATACATTATACATAGATGCATACTTGGTTTTTACATACAATACATGTTCAATAAAGATATAAATGTATGTATAATATGCATACAGTACTTGAACATGTTTCATATTGCGCACCCTCAACGTATTCCATGCTAGGTATTCATGTGCTCCGACAGAAAAGTAACAATTATATAATACTATGAAAAAAAAATTAATTTAACGGTATCCTACCTTTGAACAATAAAAAACAAATGTATTTAACAATAAATTATGTAAAAGAAATATTTTTTAATTTAGTTGTATTAAAAAGTGTAACAATTTACTTTGCTTTGTGAAAAGATTTTAGTAGCTTTAAAAATAAAAATGTTTTTTGCTTTCTTTTGTTTATAAAGATGTAAATTTTGTTTATAAAGGTGTTCCATGCTATGCACGGTTACTCTACCTGTATCACGAAGCATTCTGTATAAAACATCGCTTTACTAAAACATAGATAATGTCAGAAGGGCAAAGCTGATCAAGATCTTTGATCTTTGGTATAAAGAGATAAAGCACAAAATTCACGAGATAAGGATGCAAAACAGTGAAGGAAGGAAAAGACATGTGTTGCTCGTCCCAACACTCAATAGTAGCATGCGTTTCCATGCAGAGTGAATGTAATCGAAAACGATGTGTGTGCTTTATCGATGTCTTATCTTTCTGCTTTGAAACCTTAAGTAGAGGGGATTGGAGGACGTTTATATAGCGTTTAGGAGGATTACGTTGAATCACCTAGCGAAGATTGAGCAACAAATGTTCCGAGTTAATCAATTTCTCTTTTGCAATAATGTATTCAGTGAACACTTTTCGAATTGTATTTCTCATATTCGTTTTTATTTATTAAAAAATGTAAATAATGTTGTAACATGCTTGTTCGATTGTGAACGTTTTGTATAGATACATAGTTTCTAGTGCAAGTCTGCATCTGGTGCAATTTAGTGCATTATGAGCATTCTTTGGATGGATTAAAACGGTACTTTCAAATACATTAACTAACTATACATTATAGTTTACCACTAACTGGATGTGATCAAAATTATAGATAGACGGACTTGCAATGATTTTGTTACATGTTACTATTACATAATAGTTACGTATAGTAGTATAGACCAAGTGATTCTTGTTTATAAGCTGGAATAAAATTCTTATTGTTTTCTGTTTCACGAAATTTTATACAGAATATTTAATAATTTATTTATAATTTACGTTTCGAAAAATTGTTTAAGTTACTTAAATGTTTTAGGAACAAAGTATTTTTCTGTTTTTATATTTAAATATTCAGGCACGAAATTAAATGTATAAAATTTAGTTGAAATTTCAATTATAATCGTGGATATGTATTTAGTGGACTTTATCACTGCTTGTATAACGTATTACCCATTTCTTTGAAAGTTACAATTGTTATAAAATTTAGATAGTAAAAATAGTTACCATTTTGATTAGTTACCAGTAAAATTTTACTATGCCATTTATAAAATATCGTTTTCATTCTTAACATTTGATGAATTTAAACTTAATTGTTCAAAAATATAATCTTTTAACTACATTATCCTTTTTTCGGATTGTGAGGATTGATATAATTATTTGAAAATTGATATAATCCTCTAAATATAATCCTTTATTATCCCATTGAAATCCTAATGCTGTAAAACACGTAAGTTTGCACTTACAAATTAAATAACAAAATAATACCGTAGTTAAATTTTCAAAACTGTTGCGGTCCAATGATACAATAGATCCATAGCATAAAGTTGAGTACAGTACATGCCCTATTAATATCAAAATTTTCGATCCCGCTGAGAAGGAATTATCCCTCTATAGTCCGAATTTTGTCTGCTTATTGGAAAAAAAATTAAGATTGATTGCAGTTTTTCACTTTGATTTGAAAATGTTTTAACTAATAATTACTGTAGATGGATCGTGGTGTCGCTACAGTAATACAGTAATCAAATTTAATAGTGCAGTGATAACTAAATAAAATTAATTTTTTAAAATATAGATACATCAGTTTGTAACTTTTAAGTCACACGGTCCCATAGAGCGTTAAGCAGTCCGTTGTAAGATTTGATTTTTGGAATTGATCGAGCTCAGGTGAGGCCAATAAAACAAACACAGAGGATAAGTGCGAGCGGGAGAACAAAACTGTCGACGTTCGATCTTTGGAGATGATGAACGAGTCACCAGTTTGACAGAAAATTAAATTTTAATAATTTTTATTTTTTCTCGATACAAGACATTGGAATGAATCTAAGTACGGACTCAATCGGATTGTTTTTAAGAACATTGCAATGATACGAAGTATAGTTTTATTCAAGGGTTGAAATGGTTCTGAAAATAACTGTTTCAAATTACATATAATGTATCTGTTCTAACTGAAACAGTTACGAAAACCGAAGTAATGTTATAACTTTTATTGATACAACGGTTTTCACTCGTGTCATATTATATCGATTTTATCGGTTGCATAACTATTATTTTTTGGTACTATATCAGTTCCGAAACGGTTCTGGGGTCGAAACGAGTATCGATTTTCCAGTTACTGAAAACTTTAGATATTACTCGTGTAGAATATGTATAAGTTTACAATTTTATAATCTTACAATTTTGAAAATTTACAATTTCATAATCTTACACTTTTGTAACCTTATAACTCGATCATCTTTTAGTTTCACAAGTTTATAGGAGCCAGGACTGGTACATCCGCAATAGTTATAACATTATCTATTTTGGTTCTCATAACAGTTTCAAGAATCGAAACCTATACCATAGCTGTTTTTAATCCCTGGTTCTATTTGACACAAAGAAGCCTGCTTAAGTCTGTATTTGGACTGATTTCAATCTGAATGGTGAAAAAAAATAAAAATGATTTAATTTTTATCCGTCAATTTCGAACATCGAGGGCAGCGGTTTTGTTCTCTCGCTTACTCTTATTCGTTATGTCTGTTTTACTAATCTGAGTTCGAGAAATGATGGTACATGTCACGTGGTTTCATTTTAAGCGATTCGATAATATGGAGTCGATATTTAACACTATCACGGTCGCATATTTTACGTAGGAACTCTCATCTGCCACTGGCACTTTTCACGCAGTGTTTATAGTGAATGTAATTATAATATACTTATTGAGAGAAAAGCATTAAAATCATCATTATTTAAACTTCTTAATGCAATCTTAATTTTTTTTTTTTTAATTTAGTAGCGAAGGATGAAAACTAGCTGATTTAAATTATCAGGATATAACAATTCGTAATTAATAAACAGCTAATAATAAGTAATGTGAAATAGTTGAAAATGTTAAGAATTGGAAGGGAGGAACCTAAACATTAAATCCACGATCTCAAATAATTTATATGTATAATACCAATTAATAATTATTGACAGCGCGATGTCATATCTATGTAACACCAGTCGATAACTGCTGTCTAACGAAATAATACGTATGTAAGTACACTGTCGCTCATAAGTATCCGAACATTGATAAAATTGTTAACTCACAATCAGTTAATTTCTAGCGACGGTACATAAATATTACTAAAACATGAAAATACAGTAATGCACGGTTCAATTCCACAATATTCGGGAGACAGCAGTTCAATTGTCGCGTTTTTTTCGAGGAATTGGTTTGAGCGCGATTCGAAAAAGAGAGAGAATAGATAAAACGAACGACTGAGAAAAGGCTTTGCCAAGTTCAAGGTGCTGAGTGGTGGAAGAAAAGTGGGGATGTGTTGTTGGAATTTAACTATGTAGATTTTAGTTGAATTTAACCGTGTATTACTTCAATGACAACTTGATGGCTGAAGGCAATATTTATCATTAAGATTATTTATTTAACAAACTTGAAAACACTGCATTAAAATTAAATATAGCATTCGTCGGTGTACTCGATGCGTTTAGACATCACTGCTTAACGCATTAAACACTATAGCAGTCTTGGAGAACCAATACTAAACTTTCGTTAAGCGGCATTGGTTCATCGGAATCGATAGTATCATCTTTTTAATGAATTACATTGAAACATTTTAAACACAAATGAGGTTTTCCTTTATAAATGTTATCAAAAGTTATGAGCTTCTTAATACAATTATTTTTAACTATTTTCTTTCCAAATTCTGTTTAATTGGTTTCATAACATAGTAAAATAAAAATAGTTCCACGTTTAACGTGTTAAATTATATCATGGTGAAAAAATCAGCTTTTCATCTGATCCACATCATAGCAAATAAACAACCTAAAGATAAATAACTTTTAAACAGCAAAACTAGTTTCATAAGACTTGACATTTATGAACTGTAATTTTTTATTGGATATTAAGTTAATAATTTATACACAAAACTTAAGTTTTTTGTATCATAATATTCTACTATTCGTAACTGTAATAATTACAATTGAATAAAATCACAAGTTACATTTTACATTAGCAAATGTCCTACTACCTTTGATCGGTAGTGTACGTAAAAATGTAAACGCGTTCTATACGTTCTCGTAGCTGAACGGCCAACCATAGTAAAGTCATAAACTCAGATTTACCATAAAAAACACAGCAAACTGCTCATACTGATTACATCCATCACCCTTCTTTCCTTTCCGGGTTTTTCCCAATTCCTTCCAGTTTTTCAAGCTCCTTCCACTCTTACGTCCTCCTTCCATTACCTTTTCCAACCACCAACTATATTTCCTCATTTTCGACAAACATCACCGTCTTTTTGTAAACACTCGTACATCACTTGTGCTATTAAAATTAATTAAACAATATACATAGGAGTTCAGTGAGTTTATTGGCATTTATCATCCACACCATCTCAAAGAATACCTTCCGGTATTAGTTTATCGAGAACGCAACAAGTCGATTCGAGATATCGCATAACCGCATCGTACCGCGAGTCGAATATCGTACAAGTTCTTTGCGGTATATTATAACTGCATAATAATATACAGTTATAAAAATATTGCTGATTCTTTTAATTGTTATTGAATTCAACTCTCATTCGAATTCTTTTTGTCAATTTGACATATTTTTCTCACAGAAAGTGTGTGAGATACTTTAACATAGCTTCATTATTTATAAACGATGCGAATAATATTATGTCTGAATATACAGAAACTTAATTTTTTTGTTCTCAATAAAAGTCACTATATTGATTTTTTATCACTGTTTCAATTAATACCAAGGGACAAATTAAATTGGAAATACAGATAGATTTTTATGAAATGATAGATTTTGTACAAAATAAAAACAATTTTCAATGCATCAATTAATATTGTAACAAGGAGTCTTCGTTGTACAATAGCTATACTTATAAAAGAAAATCGTATTGGTTACATATTAGATTACGAATAAATAATCATTATTTAATAGCTAAGCGAGTTCTGTGCCTCGCACGAAACTCGACTTCCAAGTTAAGGCGATCGGATCTTTCGATAAGAGTTGAAAATTGCAGGTATAATACGAAGCATAATATAATAGCAACATAATGGTAACATTAACCGACAGGGGCATCGGACCCTGGTTTCTTGTGATTCAGTGCTGCTCTTTTCACAGTATACTTTTATTTTCTACCCCTCCCTGCTTCTTTTCTTTTCTTCCTTTCAGTATCTAGATTACTATCTACTCTATTATTGCGTAAGTTTGCGCTGCGTATACACGTACCATAATCCTCTGGTTGCGAACATGCCTGTATCTTTATAAAAGATACCTTGGCCTCTTTTACATGAACTTAGGTGGAATATTAAAACATAGAACAGCTGCTGATATTACGGTTAACCCTCGTATATGTCAATGAGTTATAGCGTATTTTTTTATTCGAAAACTAAGCTTATTTCTTTTTATAGTTAGTAGCAAAACAATTTCAATTTGTATGAAATAAAGTATATTCGATATAGGTATATGATAAAAAATAATACTGCAAGAAATGGCGTTGGAAGTTTTATAATAGGTAATAGAAAAAAATTGACAATCCAAATGTAAGCAGTACGAAAATATAAAAAATTATTTGGTAAGTAAAGCAATATTCAAAAATTACTCTTTCTGAAATCAGATTATGAAATGTTTTTAAATAATCCTTTCTGTTTCCGATGAGTCAAAGCACACGATTCGCAACTAAAATATTTATTTCTTATGCATAAAAGGACCCTTCATTTTCATTATATCTATTTGACATTAACTTTAATTTTTTTTTTCGCGTAATCAAATTTTGTCCCACAGGATTATTTTACACTCACCTAATTTTAATTCATGTATCACAAACAGTACAAATACCTGTTAAATACGTTTTTGCTTAACTTACTTTTGTATTCTTTCTACAGTTTCATATAAAACTTTTGTTTAACTCTTTAAAATCTAACGGTACATTTCTGTATCAGTTTGTAAAATTTCATTTTTAGTTTGGAGAAAGAATTTTAACAATTACAATTACATCGTCAAACAAATTATTGGAGATAGTTAAATAGGAAACCAATCAAATTTTTTTTCTGAAATTATTGAAATTTTTTCCAAGTATAAGCAAAGATTTCGTATCTTTCGTACAATTTCATGTAAAAGTATCGTAAAAAGGAATAAGTCAATTATTTTCTGAATCCATCCGGTCGGGTACACAATACATGTTATATTATATTTAACGAATACGTTTTTTTTTACTCTTGGTGTACTATTTTTTTGTGACTCGCTGTCAGACCGAGAGGATTCCCTGCAATGAATCAAATCAAGTTCTTTCTAGGGAATACAGTAAATAAAATCGACTCATGGTACTTTCAATGCACCCTATAGAAAAGATAGTTTCTAGCACCAAAGAGTTCAGTATCAGGATTATCGACATATTCGTAGACAACAAATATCGTCGAACCGATTTAATAATTTGAGACTGGTGATTACACGAGCATGTAATACATAGCACGCTAACAATAAATTTTTTAAAATTTACGACCCGGTATTTTATTTATCGATCGAAAAGATTTGACTAAAATTCTTAATTTATTGGTAGTTATAAGTACGTTTTTTTCAAAGATACCGACGCTACGTTAAATTTTACGAAAGTGACTTTATGTATTTGCGTACATCGGTGTTACGTAAGATCAATGTGAAAGTGTGATTGCAACGGTTGTACGTTAATCCTCGTGTCAGAGAAATAAAATTCAAGGATTTCACGCGATTACTTTAACGCCGTAATCATTTGTAACAAGACGACATTTAATGCTTGACAGCTAATAATAATTCTTTGGTGGAAGAAATTAAACGCGACTTGGTAAATCGAATCACAACAAACAAAAGAAAGGAAGAAAACGGGAAGGGAGATATAGAAACGAAAGTCAATTGGAAAGAGATAGAAAGAGAAGTGATCTAACACCATGAAGAAAAATAGAGCTCTAGAATGAAACTAGATAGAAAAAGAAGATATAACTGATAGATGTGTCTACAATTTTTAAATGTTACTACTTGATTTACCTGTGGTCATTTTTTTATAAATTTAATCTGATCATAATTCAAAAGTTAAGGATAAAAAATGTTTAAATTTACAAAACAATTTCATTAGTTGGATATCTAAAGGACTTTAATTTTGTTATTTTATGTTATTTAAATAGTTTTTAAATAGTAAAAAAAATTGTAGAATGATTAAACAGAAAGAAGAAAAGACAAAGGGCATATAATATGGGGTATGAATGAATGTAAGGATAAGTATTAAAGATTTTTTTTGAACCAAGTTCTTTTTCATGGCTAAAAGTAATAAAAATTTGATTTTAGCTTATAAACAAAAATCATTTACATAGTTTCCTAATATCTCATTATATCTACATGCCTAGACTGCAGATGCTTATGCAAGTAAAATGTGTTAAAATACGCAACAGATATGCAAGATATATATATAAGTAAATATCCATGAAACATGCTGCACGTTGTCAATGACAATGGTATTTCATTTACGTATCTATGAGCGTAAATACGTGAGTGTATGTATATGATTTAGAAAAATAAAAAGCGATATAAGAAAGCTTTGATAAGTTACTTGTCAAATATGCTAGAAATACGCAATATGCGAAATAAAAAATATATTCTTGGAACGCTGTAACGACAAAATAATTTTCTGTTTAAGTTTTCTGTTTTTCTATATATTTTTTTTTTTATAAAAATATGCATTTGCATAAATATCCGCAGTCTAGCAATAATACATTGCTATTGGGCAACGTCTTGATCTTACGAGGCGAACATTATGTATAATTATGGCACCCATAGATATGTACTTACATATATATTCCTATATTTGCATCTCGCGTGCAATTCTATGCTGCTCATCTCGCCCTTCCACTGCTGTTTCGTTTTTCGTGCTTCGTGCTTCGTAAGATTCTCTTAGGGGCGATAATACCTCTCATAAATCATAATGATGTATTTTTGTTCGCGCATCTACACATAAGGACCTTCATGTGCTCGTGCAAGCTCGTATCACATCTGTATAAATTGTTACTCGACTGTATCTCATAACATTCTAATCCAATGGGTCCAACAATGTTATTGCAAAATAAACATACAATAGATTGATGTAATTTAACGACGAATACACAAACGTGAAGATTTTGATGGTTTAAATTTCAAGGAAAATATGAAAGGCTGTGTCGACTAAAAAAATAGGTGTGCAAATTAATTTGGTGCCTTTAGCATTAATTAACTCGAACTCTGTTTTAAATTAAACATTTTTTCCCTGTTTTGGGGCCTCAGAGTGCTGAGTTTGACGTAAACAAAACAGTATACTTTTAGGTTATTAATAACAGAATTTGGAAAAACGATAATACGCATTATGGGTTTCAGGATGTATTCGATCAGAAAAATCGAAATCATTATTTTGAAACCTTTGAAAATCACTTTTTGCACATTTTATGAGTATCTTCTCTTACTGCTGAGCAAATCCTTTCCGCTGCCTTAGCAGAATGTTTTTGTTTTAATTCAAACATGGAAAGGTTGTTTGTCGGATGCCATGATACCCACTGTTGTTTTTTCAGGTTATATGGTTAGCGACATAAAATTATATACTTAGTGTTTTGTTTAGATTAAAGTAGATATTTGGAAATGCTAAAACGATGGGAGAAAAATAAAAATAAAAATTTCTTTTTATTTAAAAGCATCGAATTAATTTGTAGACCTAACAGTAGTTAAGTTGTTCAGAAGTTTTAAAAGTTTCTATTAAAATCTTATAAAAAGGAGTTCCATAGAGAAACGAGATAAATTTTTTGGAGAATCCTCAAACGATAAGAAACATCGACGTTTAATAAGCATGTGTGGAATGACACGGGAGACAGACAAGAATAGGCACATAATTAGATCTGGAGCAAAGTAGAGGAGGGTTGTCGGTGGGTTATAGGTTTGGCAAGGGTTGTTAGAACAGGACCAGAAACTAGCACCTCGTAAATCATCGGTTAACGCACTGTTTAGGCGGGGCGGTTTCACGGTGGGTATAGTCCGTACACAATTTTCCAACACTAAATAATTCCACCATTTACAACGGGGTGCATGGAACAGATCCCTACTTTTTTAACCCTCCATTTATTATGAAAAACAACAAATTGATGTCTTCATTTGACTCTCAAGAGTCTTAACGGTAGGAACCATATGGAAAACAGGTTTTTGCATCTTTCTACCGTAGCAGTTTTTCAGTACTTAATTCGATCGAACGTTTAGCCGAATGTTTTATACAAGTATTTTCGTGTTAACGGAACTTCCTCATAAGTAAAAATACAGAATATTTTATTAAGTATGTAGATAATTTTAGTTTAGTTTAGTTCAGTTATTTGTAAAAATATAATTGAGTATAATAAATTTTGGTAAAAAACAAAGGAAATTATTGTGACATATTTTCTCTCGTTTCATTTGAATTGAAAATATTTATGTTTGAATTTGTTTTTGATACACGTAGACTTTTTTGAGGAAAATTCAGATTAACTTAAATTGTCCAGGAAATGTTCGTTTCTTTTTTTAGCGAAACAAATTTTTTTGGTTTTTGGATCATTTTGAACCGTATTTCTTTGTGTATTAAGTTCCGAAAGGAAATATTGCACTGAAATATTATTCCGCGATAGGGTGGTGAGGGCTATGTCCGCGTTGTCCGGTGCGGCAACGACAGAGCATTGTCATTAACACCTTGCTGGTTTCAACATAGCATTCGTCTTGCTTTTGGAGCGGTACCGGCGACGACGTGCTCACACCCATATTCCAGCGGTCGCGTTTTAAACGACCAGCACGCGGAGGCGACATATTTATGGCTTGTTTTTAAATATTAAATGATGCAAAGGAACCGCTTTGCCAGGATCCTCGCGGCGGACACCGCGTTCTACTGGTTCTCGCTGATAGAGATGTTATTAACTCCGAAAAGCCGACCGCGGTCGTGAACCGTGCCGAATCCTGAACTTGGATTTATGAAGCAACAGAAAAAATGTGTGCCAGTGCCATCCACCCTTTCTGGCCGTTAATTCGTAATTGATGTCTTTATTCGGAGGATCCTGTAGATCAAGGAATATGCATCTTTATTTTATATGGGGTGCCTCATAAAATATGCGACCATTCATAGTGGTAGATGCGATCGATTTGAAACATACTTTAGTCGACTATTTTTATCGTTCCAGATGTTTTCTACGCGGTCATTGATATCTACTTTTTAATTTATCGACGACCTACGTGTATACATTACTGTTCAAAAATATATCGACACTATTTTGCTGTTGTTTGAACGTAATTAAAATTATACATAGAGCTTGTATAAAAAAATATGTTTATGGAAATGCATATTTTTGTCTTTTTTTAACAAAATATAGTTCCTTTTACAAAAAAAAAACTAGGTAAAGAAATGAGACCTAGACAAATATTAAAGGATACCGAAATTAATTTTTATATATTACATGCATACTTCTAACATATTTGACAAATCAGTTATTAATCATTTTCTCATATCTTGCATATTTGTTTGTTTATAAGCTAAAACCAAATTTTTATCACTTTTAGTCATGAAAAAGAACTTGGTTCAGAAAAAATCTTTAATACTTATCCTTACATTCATTCATACTCCATATTATATGCTCTTTGTCTTTTCTTCTTTCTGTTTAACCATTCTACTATTTTTTTTACTATGTAAAAACTAGTCCTTAAAATATAAAACCCAATAAAACTGTTTTGTAAATTCAAACATTTTTTATCCTTAACTTGTGAACTATGATGAGATAAAATTTATAGAAAAATAACCGCAGGTAGATCAAGCGGTAACATTAAAAAATTGTAGGCATGTCTATGACATATATTTATATTTATGTCTACACTTAGACCGAGGGATGGTTATATGTACGAGAAAAATTACACAAAATTTAACCTTGACAACATATTTCAAGATCATCGAAATCGGTGCGGTATCCCCATTTTGCGTAAATACCTTTACTTTATTTATTTACCACTGTGCTATTGCATTTTGTTAGTATTATACTATACTGACATTAATCGAACTGTTTACTAAAGAGGACAGAAAGATTTTTATGGGTATTCAAATATATATGTACTCAATTTATGAACAACATTTAATATTAAACTAACATTGAAAAACCGTAAATTTTACCTAATATGAAACGAGCACCTAAACGTGGAACAGTGACATTAGGTACAATATTTTCATAGAAAGAAAACGAAAAGTAGTTTTATTCTTTTCGTTGATCAAGGCATTTTGGTTATCAAATTATATTTTTAAAAAATTAAACAAAAAGTGACAAACTGTACCAGCACATCTGCCATATGCATAGAATTCGCACATTAAGCACATAATTCATATTTCTCCATTAGAGTATTATCAAAATATTCTAACAATTAGCAGAATAAACATTCTCTATTCAGATATCTCCATCTGCCTATAGACAATTGACATATTTTGATTTGTCAAATATTTTAAAACTGGCACTATTCTATATTTAATCACCTCCCTGTAACGATAATTATTTATTAGATTTGAAATAAAAAAATATCTTTTTCTATTATAAGGGAACAGAATTCTGCTTATAAAGCTTTAAAATAGCTTTCGATGATATTTAAATGTTCGTAATTAAAAGTATTGTCGGTCATCGAAGAGAAAGATTAGTCGATGTAATTTATTAAGAAATAAGTATTCCATGCAGGAAGAAGGGTAGGTGTTCGTGAAGAAGATAGACGCGATAGAAGTTTCTTGACGGTATTATCGTATTAGATATTTACTTGATCCCATGCGAGCTCCTTAATAATGTGGTAACGGTGCGTCTAAAGATGAGCCGTTATTACCTGAACGATTCAGTGGTAAAACAGGTGGAGGCACTCCCACAGCCAGAGCATCGGGAATCACCACCTTTACGGTGCACGAAACTGTGGTAGACGCGTTCTTACCGATCGCGATCTAATGACAGATCGGAAGCATAGTCGTTGATGTATGCACGCTTCGAAGCATGCTTCTTCTTCTGTCATCGATCGCGAATAACGAAGCGCTTATATGCGATACATTGTAAAGACGATTCTATTGCAATAATATGTGTAACGGGTTACGAACAGCATACTTATTGTTAATCAGGGAAGCAATCGGTAAACGATGAAAGATTACCTTTCATAAAAAGCTTTAGATACTACATCTCTAGTTATAATAATTTTAATAATAATTGAGAAAGTCGAATTTGTATCTATATGTTTTTATCACATCCCAGTGTGTATCGTGTAATTATAACATTTTTTTATCATAGATAATAAACTGTTTTAACTTTATTGTACGTTAAAGAAATAAAATAATAATTAAATTTAAATATGTTATGCTTGCGAAAAGAAAAATTAATTATGAAATATAAAAATCATAATGGCTATGTTAAGCTCGTATAAATCAATGTGTATCTCATTGGTGGATGAATTCATGTACGATAAATTAATTTAAAAATTTAAATAAGGGGTTGTTTTTTTTTCTTGACCTAGCAAGCAACGTATTGAAGGAAAACTTGATTACAAGGTACAATGCGGTAACAAATGATTCTCTGTAATCATACGCTGCTTTGTCCACTTTGATGAATATTTTATCTTTTTTCTTTTCATCCACACTGACAGCATAAGATTATAAATAGGACCATCCAATATGATTAATATTATAACATCGAACAACTGGTCTATAAAGTTTTTCACAAGGGAATTAATTGTATTAAAAATATGTTTGCATACAAAAAGTTACTACGTTCTGTATTTGGACCTTTTACAAATGTAATACACTATATTTATGTTTACCTCAAATACATTTGAAGAAAAACACTCATTATATTGTATCGTAATTATTTGCAAACTTTTGTACATAAACGTGACAAATCTAAATATGTACAGGCAAGCCATAGAATCTCGTTTGATCGATGCATTGCGAATGAAAAGTTCACGGGCATTTATTTGCTATGCAAAGACACGGTTTCACATTCACGAGTCGAAGCAACAGATTCCGCTAAATATAATAGAATCTTGATTATCTGAACTAATTGTAACACACGCTGTTCTGATAACCGAACTTTTCGGACAATCGAATAACTTTGTTGCACGAATGTACATCGTTTATTTTGCAACATTTTATAAATTTTAATATTAAAAATAAGACAAGAACTTTTGAAGAAAAATTTAGCACTTTTCTTCAAGCTACTCTTGTTTATCAATTTTTCTGCGTTGCTGACTAAGCGATTCTTTTTATGGTATTATTTCACCGAACGTAGTTTCTGTCTGGGCTTTGTATCATCTTGAAATTGTTTTCAAAGCAATAAAAATGCTTCGAATATATAGAGATAAAATTTTTATTATTTCCAAATTTCTTTCTTTTTCCTTTCTTTTTCTAGATTATTTTCTTTAAGCGGTACAAATTTCACTAAAAGAATTTGATCTATAAATGCTAAGCAGTAATCCACAGTGATCTTATACGACGAAGAATGATGATTCGTAGAGAGAGAAAGCATAAACAAATTAAAACAATGTATATAATAAGGATGAATTGGAATTTAATTTTTAAATTCTTGAAACTTGAATCTGAAATTGTCTAAGACTTCGAAACTTTCGAAATTGAAATTTCTCGAAACTTGAAGGGTTGTTTTTGTTTTGTAACAGAATTATTTTGTTTTAGGAATTGAAGTTTCAACAAAATTTTTGAGAAAATTTTTAGTGACCATACTTAAACAAATCGCAAACAAAAATATATAATCCATATTCTTGTTCAAAAATACCAATATTTGGACTCTTTTTGAATCAAATCTATTTCTTTTTTCACTTCACGGCATGCTACGAGAAAGTTATACGTTTCGAGAAAGTTATTCCTAGTATATAAATAAATATTTATTTTCTTTACCTGTTTGATAATACTGTTCGGATAATCGAATGTTTCGATGCTCAATCATTCCATTAATCGCAAAATTAAACGAAATTCGAAACGAAATTCATTCCATTAAACGAAATTGAAGACGTTTGATATCAATGAAATGAGCTTGATATCAATATTTTTCTGAAACTAATGATTTTTTTTTTCCATAATTGATAACAAAAAATTACGAATACTTTTATTTAACACTCAAAGGACAGTACATTTAAGACATTTCCACGTTGATCATTTAAGACAGGAAACTAATTTATGTTTTCATTCCGTAATTAACTTTGAAACACTTTTGATTGTGCAGACTCATTTACATATAACGTAATGTATAGAAAAAATAACCACTATTAAGTGTTAATGTCTCCTGACATTAATATTATTTATTTTTATTGCAGACTAATTTTTCCAAAGCAATTTTAAACGAGTTATTATATCCTTTTCCTATCGTATTAAACTCATATTTATTTTCTTAAAGTTTTTTACAAAAATATATTTTATAAAAATTTGAAAAGAACTTTTTGACTCGATAAATTATTGAAAAATCTTTATTGTTTAAACTGTTGGATGACTGTCTCACTCGTCATACAATCAATGTCAATTATAGCTTGAAGTCAATATTACATTTGAATGATAACCTCTTTTTAGTAGCTATTTTCCAACCGTGTATTGACTAACTAAGGTTGACTTCTTTACTTAAGGGCTAAGGTCACGTTCATCTCATTTAATATCCTACAACATTATCGCTCGAATAATTGGAGAACTTCACAGTGTTTTATATATGTATAGCAGTTTTATAGAAATCATTTTTGTATATTAAGTGAATATTATACAAATATATTAACAAGCGCTTCTTGTAAAAAAATTTCTTGCTAATTCATATCTGATATAATTTTCGTACTACAAAGATTAATTTTAACTGTTTTCAACAATCATTTGTAGATGCCTCTATCTTACAATAGCTTCGTTAAATTTTTATTTTTTTAAAAGTATTCATGATACAAGTAGAACGTAATGCTATGTGGGCAATATCATCCTATTATGCAACAATAATATTTCCAATAAAATAAATACGAGGAACTGTATCAAACACTTTCTTTGTTAAACTTATTGAAAAGGCTATTTTATTTATTTTAAATAAACAGCAACCAATAATCAGGTGTAATTAATTTATATATATAATTGAAATTAATTAATTTGTTTGTTTTATACGTGATATCAACGAGTAACTGAAAATCAGATAACCCATTCTATTCTTAGAACGTATCATTTAACTGTTGTACCATTTTATTAACAAAGTGCAACAATACACTTACCGGTGTAGTAAGTACTTTTAAGTAGTTGTGGGTATGTTTTGTGAATAATGATAGATTTACCGAAGCGAACTTCACTAGAATGTAATCAAGTTTAATAGGTCATGTGGAAATGTCACGTCCTAATGAATATAACATTACCGAGTACGTATCAAGGAAAAGATAGGAACTATAAATGAACATTTTTCTAATTTATGGTTGAAAATATACAAAAGTGAATTAGAAGTGCTGCAGAATATAAAAAAATTGTAGCAACCAAAAATGCTTACCGCATCTGTGCTTACAAAATTCAAACAATTCAATATATTTTTATTAATAAGTATATTTTTTACCAATATCTTTATTCATAAACAAAAAAGAGCAATTGTTAAAATTTTATTTTACTACCATTACTTTTTTGAATTTGTCTAATAATTCAATTAAAATTACTTTAAGCTTTATATACATATATTTTTTGTATATAAATTAAAAGCGTATACTGCAAGTTTTTCTCTAAATATCATCGTTTGGATTATTTATTGAAGAAAATAATATTTTTATTCATATATGTATACCTATAAGTAACTCTTTTTTGTATAAATATATTTTTATATGAAAATTATGCAATAAATTTGAATTGCAACATTAAAATATAATCATTGAATCACTATCAGTAATAAATAATAAAAGCGATATGGTTTTGATTAGGTATGTAATTCTCGATTTATAGTGTTGCCATGTTGCCGCGTGTATGAAAAATTAAGGATGGCAATCGTTGGTTCCAGCTAGACCTTTCGATGTAAATATGTCAGTGAAGTAACTGACGATAATTTAATCGAAGTGTCCTCAAGTATTACCATATTTGCACATCAACACATTTACTATTTTCAACAGTTTTATAGTTTTTAGAGTATTATAAAAGTTTTTGGCTTTTCTTTCTCTCTCTTTTTTTTTACAATTCTTATCTACACTACCGTTCATTATCATAATTTATAATAACAGTACATGGATGTTACTTAAATGTGTAAATTAACGACAAGCTAATAGATAAAAATAATATTTATTATCTCGTAAGAAATCAACGGATTTTTAAGTGACCTATTAGAAGTATTAATAGTGTATTAAAATAAACTACAAAATTCATCGACGCAGTTGCCAGATTTAGGTATCACTGCCTAAATTAATCGCGATCGTTTTCATATTAGTCTAGAGAAACTCTTTTTTCCGACTCTAAACTGAAAAATTAAACAATCTAAAGATAGAGAACTTTTTCAATAACAACTCATAAGGTTTGGTACCTATAGATGCCAATGTCGTTATTGCATATTAGTTTTCATATATACTTTTCCCTCCCTGCATTCTCCCAATAAACGTTTTAACATTCCCTCCCCTATTCTACATAGATCGGTTTCCTGAACTCTTATATTTGTAAAATGTTGACAATTATATAGAAATAGTTTTTAACATTTTTTAACATCAAAGTTAATACATGCGATACTAACAGATTTTTCGTTTACATTTCTGTCCATCGCTTATATTAAATTTTGCAATTTTAATACCAACAGTTTCAACGTAGACATACGAGTGCCACTCCGAATTAAGTTTAAAGTATAATCGGAATTGGATCGTCGTACAGTTTTTTTTTTTTAAACACAGGTTACCACCACACGTCACGTTACATTGTCCATCTGTCGTGCAACTTGATTGAACTATTCTTTCCGTATCTAGTGTTTAGTGGTCGATCCTGAGGTTGTTACCCCTGTGTCCATGCATCGAATAACACTGAGAAACACCAAACAAAGCGAATTTAATTCTCGGGATAAGGTAAATAAAAGCGTCTTACAATTAGCTCTGTGGACGAAGGCAAATAATCGCGAACCAATTTTCCGTATCTATTCGATGTTGTCGTAACCGACCCCTTATTTGGGAACTTTTGACTTCGCGGACACCATCTGTCTCCACTTACCTATCCCCGTGGGTCGTGTAGCGTGACCTTCTGGGAGACGTGTACACATACGCATAGGGAGGTAAGCGTAACGCAGGGAATAGCAGCTATCGAAAATGCGGCTGCAAGCATGTATGATTTAATGTTGCGTTCCGCGCCCCCTAGTCATCGGCACAGTCGAGGTTAGCACTTTGTAGGCAACCCCCTCGAAACGCGTCAGGATGGGCTGGCTATGCTTCAAAAGGGGGTGAGGGGCATTGTGTTACACTTACATATTTATCGTCTAACAAATAGGCGTTTGGTGTTATGATACCGCGGAGCTACACCACCGACTGGTTCACACTATTCGCTACCAACTCGATAGATCATCGACTGAACAGCTGTCGCTGTTTTATTGCTTCTTCCTCTTCAATTTATTCTTTTCTTTTTTTTTTTTTTTTAGCTCTCTTACCATCGGATGCTGTAGCTTTCGTATAATTAAGTTACCCATATACGTCGTTTAAAAATTATCGTGCTCTTTTCTAATCTTATTTATTATCAAAAAAAGGATCGTATGTTTTGCATTGAGCATTTTCAACTCGTTACAACGATACATAGGGTGAAACAGGTAAATGAATAGAGGAAGTATAGCATATTTGGAATACTGTTGGCAATTTTCAACACCGAAGTATCTACAAAATTATTAACGTTATCTGATTTGTAACGCCGTGAATAATAGGGACGAATTACCTGCTAACCAATAACATTTGTGTATAAATCGTAAGTTTGACATTTCAATCTGCGAAGCAAAGAAACGTCAGTTTCTAAATTTTCCAGCAAGTATTTAATCGTTTCAATCGCGGTTAAAATATAGTATACTTCGATGAAGTTGTACGAAGTCATTTCCACTGAAAGCTAAGCTGTGCTATGTTTTTTTCGGAAACCAAGATAGCTTGACATGACACAGGTGTGAGGGTTAGAATGATTTCAAATTGAATTTCGATAATCGAAATTATGAAATCGAAAAGAAAATCGAAGTGGCCACGAAGCCTTAATTTTTCGGAGAAGTTTGTCGTTACCGTGACGACGAGCGAGTCTTAGCGAATATATTCATTATATTTAGAGCTCTTCGGAAAGGGGCATATTTGAAAAGTTTAAAAAGTTGTGTTATTTATTTTAAAAGTAAAGGTTCTGTGATTTAAAATTAAAAAGTTTAAGTTGAATTAATAATTAATTTGTTAGAGAGAATTGTGTTAATTCGTTAATTTTCCCAATTTTCCTATACAAGGTTTCCTTGTGAGCGATTTTTCGGAAATATAGCAAGACACGATTTTCTCTTTTTATTACCTAATTGACATATTGCTATTTCTGCTTGTCGATTGTCAATTTAAAATTGTTACGATTAGTAAAACGTATATAATGGAAATTGAACAATTTATTGAAACAGTCAGGAAATACCTATGTGTATGGGACAATAATGCAATTAAAGCAATAATCTACAAAGACAGCTAAAAGGAGAAGCCTAGGAAAAAACTGCGTTAGAACTTCGCTTCGGTGGATACTGTACAAATTTTATAGCATAAAATAGCTTGACTTATTGTTATAATAGCATAGCATAATCTAACTCAGCTTTGCGACAGATATTTGGCTTTAATGTCATGTTGCGAATTCAGAATACCGAAAATGAATGTAATTTGAAATATTCCAAAGCATAGCGAAGCTTTCATTTCATAAATAACGGTTCTAACATCGGTTTGAGCTGATGCAACAAACTTAAATTTGATATTTACCCAAGATAATTGTTCTAATTTTTATACCTAATTATATGATGAGAGAAAATAATTTTATGTATTTGTTTTTTACTTGTTAAATTACCTGTACTGTAATAAAATGTTTATCATTTTTTGGACGTATAATTGTTTATCATTATTGGACGTATTTGCGTTGCAGATTATGGTCTAAATGCAACAAAAACAAATTGTATTTGTAACAAAGTTTACTTTAACTTTACATGTAATTTCAATTTATAACATTCAAAATTAGGAAATACAAATTAAAGCAGTGAATAGTTATCGCTAACATGTATTGCTACTGAAAATATAGTAATACACAGGGTTAAAGATGCATCCACAGTACAAAATTTCACGTTCTGGTTGCTTCTACGTATTTACAGTGTTCTAACATATGGAAAAATGTTAAAAAATTATTATTCGTGGCCATGATGCAATATCACAGAAATCTTCGCCAATTTTCAGGAACGATATCAATAAATAAACTCTTTACAAGCTCACCTTCTTATTAATCAAACGTATGTGGAATATTACAATTGGCAACAACAGCAGAACTCATGTATTTTCACAGGAATTGATAAAATAACATTTGAAATGACACTTGGAACAACACTACGTATTTTTTAAACGACATTTGCATTTTTTATCGTTGCAGTATCGCTTACAATTGCAGCTTACAAACCCCTGTTTACTTCCAGACATTTCCATTGAGAAGGATAGAAGAGAAAGTAAACTTGAGGGGACGTAAGTTGTGGTCATTTTCGTCAATAGCCATAATACGAATTTCGTATCATGGCATTTTTTAATGTACCACAATACGTTAAAAAACTGTGACCCTTAACACGTCCTGATCTTTTTTTCCACAATGTATCGAGCGTTTTCGGACTTTGAATTCAATATTTTTTTCGTATGCTTCTATGCGTGTCCTTTATCACCGGCTATGTGGCGTTGCGAATTGGAATATTTTGAGTTTTACAGTAGTTATAAGAAATTGCGCTGCACAGTGGACAAAAGATTGATGTCAAAAAAAAACAATGCAGAACAGGAAAACGTTAAAATTGTAGGTAAAAGTTGAAAATAATTCAATGTACACTGAATAACATTGAAAATATTGTGAAAACCATATATTGAAAAATAAATTTTCGTTCTTTAAGACCCTTCTCGTAATTCCTTCATGAACAAATACAAAAAATATCCTACAATAATCAGAACGGAAAGAAAAAATAAATAAGCTTGGAAATATTAAGATTGCACGTTTCATACAGTGTGTACATACGTACGTATCTTCTTCGTTAAAAATTGATCTGTATACGCTGCTCCGTTCCGAATTGATGATTCATTTTTCCCCACTCGATACAGATGTACACCTGTTTAAAGGAAACGTGGATCAAGAGAATATTTTATTCATTTTAAAGAGAACCCTTCGATACGCACGTATTGCATGATTTGTTAAGAAATTGCGGGTATCATCAAAATAATGTACGCATCACCTATCATTACAATAATGTCGAATTGTATGGTACAATGAATCAAACACGGTGTACAATGTTATATGATTACAGTTTCGTTTTTTTTTATATTCACAAGACGTTTAAATTGCTTTGTATTCTTAGATATCGTGCAACTGTTATAAATAATAAAATAGTACTTATAATAATCTTATTAGCATAAAGTTTGTATTAACTTTGAGATTCAAAAAGTTTTAAATAAAATTACGTTATAAAAAAGATATACTATAAACAATTAAAATGAATTCTATTTATTTATGTAAACAAGTTTGTAAATTCTGTAAGGTACAAATAATAACTGACAATTGCAATAAAAATTAGAATGTTTGAAGCCATATCGAAAATAATAAAATCGATGTTGTTGATTAAATATTCCATTCGAATCGTTTATATTCGATCCCTTGTCATCCTCGAGAATCATCATGAATTGTACCCCGGGGGAGAAACATGGTTTACGATTGACAGACGGCAGTATATCCGTTTATAAGAGGAACGATTATGTTTAATCTGTGGGTGTTCGTATAACTCTATTCCAAGTGCTCGAACGTTATAGTTTTAAATCATTGAATAAAAATTCCTATTGCACAGTAGTGACCACAGAAATTGAACCATCGTGTTAGCTGTTTATAAGAAGTCATGACCACAAGCTGTGAATGCTTTTCCAAAACTGACAATTATACATGACTGTGAAACAATTGGTGTAAAATCCAACTGACGCAATATAATGCAGCCCTATTGCATCGGACTATTCAAAACTATTGAAAGACCACGCTAATACAATTTAGTATAACTACAAAGTTTTCAATGTATTTGAATATTTGAAAACTGTGATTTTCAGAAGTGGTGTAATTTTATTGACCACTACTGTATACATATATGCATACTATCGTTGACAAATATTCGGATAGGGTAGACCGAGGCGAATCGGATCAAAATAAGAATTCAGTCAATATTTATTATATAACCATGAAAGTGAGTGTTCCGATTGTTCATATTACCCCATCCTGCTCCCCCATATGTAACCCAATAACGCATTAATTGTTTTAAGTCATTGTTTAATGCTCACATATGTTGCTATTAAGACGAACGGGTGTGAACGTTATAATTTTAGTGCGAATTATATCCAATTGGATTTAATAAAGAATACTAAGAATATTGTTTTGTTACAAAGAAATATTCAATACCGTTAATGGTAGATAACACTAGGTTGAACCTAAAATTCATGCATTTTTTTACGAGGTGATTCTGTAGCGTTCTGATAATTTGTTAGGGGAAGATGAGGTAATTGCGAACACCTAAGAGAGATTGAATAAAAACTAATAAAGTTACATAATTATTAAATCAATTTTTATTGCATTTCAAACTTTGGTTAGTAATGTTTGAGTTCAGTTACATTTTCTTAAAAGATAATAATAATAGAATTAAAATGTGAATAAAAAACGAAAGCTTTCGCATTTGGATTTACCGCGACTTCGTTGGGGTAAGATAATTGCGAACAGCTCTTAGGGAAAAACCGAACGATTTGGACTAATTACGAATCGCATCGTTTGAGACTTTATAAATTATAGTCTTTGGCATAAAATATATTTTTAAATATATTTATAGTAACTAAATTCACACTTTCAAACCGTATACTCAACACGATTACAAAGAATAACTAGAACATTTCATGAAGTTGCAGCTTGAAAATCGTGCGTCTTCCTAGCTTGAATAAGGTAAAGAATGCGTTGCTACATAGGAGATGGAGAGCGGGAACACGAAAATATGATGTCTTTAGGATTTACCTCGCGTTCGCAACTACCCCATCTTCCCCTAGCAGTAATTTTATTGATGTCATAACTTCATTTAGTATTCTATCTTGTACCGTAATTAAGAATAAACCAATATTACCAAGATATCAATACTTTTACTTGTTACTTATACCAAAAGAAGGTATAGATACCTTCTTCACTAGATATCTATTCACTACCAAATTAAAAGTATCGATACTTGCAATATTTTTTTTTTATTAATTTATTTTATTATCAGAAATTTATTTACTTAAATTTATTAATTCATCTCAAAAACATTAATTTTTCTAAATGTATACCAGAAAGTCAATTTCTGTTCTTGGTGATTGTTGTTCCCTTCTTCAAACTTGTTATAAGGAATTGAGAAAGCGACAATCACCAAATATATTTGAGTCTACGTGTATAGTAATGGAAGTAGGGAAACACAAGTACATCGATAATCGATCGCCATTACCGTTAGTGTTCTTTCAGTGTAGGTAAATAGAAACAAATATACAGTACATAAAAGTACACGTATATACTTACTTTTATCTTTCTGATTGTAATTCCAACCTACCTGTCTTCACATTCATAACGATACCAGTATATTTTTGTTCTATATCAAGTAGGTATCGTAACGGAAATAGCGATACTACTTAATTGATTTGTAAATTAATATATATGTATAAAATTAATATATAAATTATAATAATAAATTAATAATAAAAAAATGCTTGGTATCGAAATGGTAAGATCGAGTATGTACTCATATTTACTTGCATCCATTCATTTTTAATTGTAATTAGAGTAAGTAAATTTATAAAGTTCCAGTTGAATTTTTTATTGAAAAAGATCGTCCAGAAATGTTTGTCGATAAAATGCATATCGCGAACCAATTTTAAAAAAAGGACTTTCTTGTAATATTGTAACAGTAGGACGAAGATATGGTTTATTAACGCGTGATGTGAAAGGTGTACAGTACTTATTGGATAGATCGGATTTTCTGAAGGGTTATAGACATATGCGCAGTTTGGCTCATCCTTTCTAAAGCCACGTGAACGAAAAGAAATAGTCCTACGCTTTGCTGCCTCCATCCATCTTTCCTCTTATAATAGCTTATTTTTTGTTAGCTTTGTCCATGAAAACCGCATGAAAGGATCACGCAGAGCGATTAGAAAAGGTTTAACCAATGTGATCTCATTGAACTGATTCGAACTTTGGAAAAAGCTCAGAGTTTCCGAAGAACTGAAAAAGAAATTCTAGATTTTTAGGCACCTTCCGATTTAAAAAAAAAAATGTTCGGAGGTTTTTTATACATCGTACCAATAAAAAGTAAACCATCGTAGACCTTGTATCTCCTCGTTCTAAACAAACTTCATGTAAAATTCATTTTACAAAAAATATTAAAAATTTCTCGAAATATACTATGAATCATTTATTTAATTCTACTACGGCCTTGGATCTTTTTTTAATCAATCAAGTTTTACCATTCATAATAAAATTTGTTAACTTTGAAAAATACGAAGAAATTGATATTTAATATGTGTAATTTGTTATTTTTATTTTATATTGATAACTTTTTCTCAAACATAAGAAATTTCTTTAATAAAATTTTCGAATTTTGAAATTATTGCGAAAATATTATTATTTAACAAGTATAATTGCTGATTTTCATTTTATGTTAATAATTTGCTCTCTCAAAATCAGGAAACCTTTTTAACAAAATTTCCTGATTTTTAAATTAATAAGTTATTATTTAACATGTATGATTTCTCACTTTAATTTTATATTAGTAATTCGTTTTTCTCAAAATTAAGAAACTTTTTTAAAGAAATGACAACATGATTGGGACGAATAAATCTCGATAGCCGTATACACAGTTTGGGGTAGCATGTCCAATAAAAAATATAATCGGAACGTCTTTAATGACGTTAAACGCTGAGTGTTCAATCGCGCATGATTTTCTCTTCTAGCGGTGGATTCGAATTAATCAATTATCCTCGTATTAACGCCTTTATAGTTCGCCTGAATTTTCAAGTTGCTTGGTTGTAGTTACCTGAACGATTCATCACGGGTCCTGGCTTTTCAAGTACAGAGATCGTGGGACTTTACGGGTTCGCAGGTAGTCAATCGCAACCGCGTCCCTTTTCAATTTTAAAACGTCCTCCTTGGGGACGCACGCTCTCTTGGCTGCTCAAGATTACCCTAACGAAATTACACGCAGCGAATAGAATTATTCGCTAGTACTAATTACCTTGTTGAACGCGCGAACTTTACAACCTTTACGCTTAGGTGTGCACATGCTTATACCATTAGTCAAATAATAGAAACGGTACTCACATAATTTATATCATTACTGTATCCTTCATAATTTTCTACCATATTTCAGCAAACAATTTTGTTGTTAAACGTAAACGGAATTACATTCGTGAAAGATATAGTATTTAAACACTTTTGCATTACTTGTTTTTGAATATGTTATTAAGTGCAGCACAATATTAATTTTGTACAACTAAAACAGTTTAGCTATAAAGAATGCAGGAATACAAAATTAATATTAAACTGCATTTAATAAGATATTCGAAAACAAGTAATGCAGAAGTATGTAAATATTATATTTTTTTTTAAACGCAGTCACGTATACATTTATAAATAGAATTATTTCAGTTAAAGAGAAGGAAACGAATAATTATTATTCTTATTATAAATATACTTTTCAAGACAATATGTTAATAAAAGAACTGTTAGTCAAAAACATGATACAAAACTAAAAAAGAATTTATTTAAAAATTGTTTACAGATCCACAGAATTTGTAGATTCTGTTTGCAATTCAAAGGTTCTTATAATTATTAAACTTTACGCTAAAATTATTATAAATAATTATTGTTCTTGTGTTAGAAACTATACATTGTTTACAATTCAGCTCCCTATATAAGTATTCTAGAAACATTAGTGAACTGAAAATAATAGTGAACAATGTCTAGGTATCCATACGTGCACATTATCTCTAGTTATTCGATCTATTGAAATATTTATATCAGCGTCTAAAGCTCCTTTTATGATGTCGCGAATAATTTTGAATAATCAATAAACTTTTATAAGGAAAACACCTTATGTTTACCCTTTTAAACCTTGAATTATTAAAAAGAAATTAAATCTGTTACTTGTTAAGCTTTCTCTAATAAGGCCTCTGACTATGTAATTACTATTCTTTCGCATGCACTTTCTAAATTATAATGTTTAAAGATCTTAAAATAGTAATTGGGACAAAAAGAACGCTATCGAAATCTTTTTTCTTAACTGCTTTTTATGCGTATACATAAAACAGTGAATATATGAGCTAACGTTAAACGATATAAACCGTTAAAAGCTTTATAAATAATAACGACGAAGTTTAATAATATAGATCGAAAGAAGAACACGACACAAAGAAGACGAAGAGCAAAAGCATGACAAGCGCGTCAGTTTGATTTCCAGTTCCAAGGACCCACCCCTTCTGTCGAATTCTTCGTCATTTATGTAGCTCGAGGATGACAACTCGACGTTCATGAATACGACGTCTTTCGTTTCGAGAGGGGTCGGAAAGATCGAAGAGCTCGGTGATTCCGAGGCAGAGCTAAATTTTTACGGTGCTAGGATTTTTCATGCGTTCACTCACGCGTGCACACGTGTGCATTAGATATTATTTCCATGCTCTTCTCACTCAACGACGAATGCGTCCCCATTATTATAGCGCCAACCATCTCAGACAAGAACGCGTCTACGAGTTTCTAACTACATATGAGCCGCGCTTGTTTCGAATACAATGCAGCGCGGTTAGAAAATAAAATCGTTGGAAATCCTTGCCCACATTTTGCTCGAAGTTATACAAACCTAGTGTAAAGACACCGAATATGAGGCATGCGCTTAATATGAGATCCTACGGTATTTTCACAAAGAAGTGGCGCAATATTACACCAATGTTTATAACCATTAAAACAAGTGAACCATTATAATCATTCAGAAAGAAGCTTTGTATATTATTAAAGATAAATTATTTGATCAGTTTTTTTATTAGATTCGAGTCTTAATATTATTAACTAATTTCATTATCGTTTAAATGCAATATTAATAAACTGTTCTACGCCGTTCCTAATACAAGATATTTATGTTAGAGTCTCATAACGGAAACACGTTTTTCGAAGTATCGCTTGCATGCTGATACAACGTTCTCTGTTATAATTTTCACTTCCTGGAAGACGCCATCGATAAAATGTAAGAACCATGGAATAAGGTTTCGAAATGCGGTTCGGAAAGGAACCATTAATATCGTGGGGATATTGATGCTGCTTTTATGTATCCAAATTGTTTAAAAAAAGCACAAAAATATGTAACTTTTTAATTTTAAGTGATAATTTTTACTTTTAATACTAATTTTAAGCAGGGTCTCATAATAAAAGTATTTTCTTATAACCATTAATTTTTCACTCTTTTATGTTTACTATATTTTCATATTGAATAAAAGTATCTATGAAAATAATCTTTTTCTTAAGTATGTACAAATAAATAAATGATCGGTGAACAGAGTATAGTCAATTTGTTCTTCCGATGAATTGAATGGATAATTCATTCATAGTGAAGCAGCATTGAGAAGTACGAGAAGTATGAGAAGTTTAATCCTTTAAAGTCTAGCGATGTATTACTGTACCAAAATACATAATTTTATGTTGCATTTGGTAATGGAGCATTCAGAGACATCTTTTTCTTTTTAGTTACTGTTTCGTAATCATTAGACACCATTTAGGAAGCGTATGAAAATAAAAATGGCAGTTACATCGTTTGAGATTTTACTAGAGATAATTGAACGGTAAACAAATTTAACTTTATTCTTCAAATTATTCAAGCTTTAACGTGTTAAAGCAAAAGAATTATTTTGGAAAAATTTTAATTTTCTCATTTAAAATCAATAATTTACAAAAGACGAAGAAATGAATACTGAATGGTATAACACAATTGTACAAACGGAATAATGCTATAATTTCACCCTTAAATAGGTCGTGTTCCGGTAGATTTATTAAAGTTAGTGAAAATGATACAGTGCAATCGCACCTAGGATCGCACACCTCTTACAGAAGCCCTTTTAATACCAGAACTACCGACAATTAAAGGATACCTATTTGTATGAAAGAAATCAAAATAATTGGTATTCGAAAAGATACCTAACGGTAAGGAAACATATCCTGATTAATATTTTTTTTCAATCACAAAAAATTACCAAAATGCATCGTTCTAACTTCATAAATTTTTTATTAGAAACTACGAAGTGGTTACTTTGACTACTTTAGTAGTTCCAGTGTTACTTTCACAGTGTACACACTCCTATGGAAGAACAAATTCTGAGTTAAAGAAGAAATTAGACACCCCTAACAAGACTCAATATCCTTATTTATTCTTACATCTTTTCAAATTTCTATATTGATTCTTGGAACACGTATATTTTAACGCCTACCCTATTTTACAACCATATTATATCATTTCATAGATTCTATTTGAAAATTGGCTAAAGTTTTGGTACAATTGGAACGAGTAATCCAAGAATCGAACAAAACAGATGATCTGAATAATATTTTTGACAATGAAGATTTTGTCGACTAACTGTTATGTGCTTTCCATCGATACCTATTTAGACCAAGAGGAACGGGATTACCGGTAGTCAACGAAATGCCAGATTAGAGCCATGACTTCAATGGCAGTTCTGACGATCCTTTTCGACGAAACTGTATTCGTAATTTACAGCTGTGCAATTATACACGGTTTTGTGAACAACGGGCTGGCACACAAGTGGAAGGGGAAGGGAGGAGCATTTATGCAAACGTATACCAGCGGTGACCAAAGATACGGGGAATTAGTCAATTAGACGGATTATGAGAAATTTCTATATTCTACCACGACGCTTATACAAACTTTTCATCGTTCCCGCAAACAAGTGTGACGTTCCTAACCGCAACAAGATTTATTACTCCTGCCGATGTTGGTTCCCCGATAACGGTTTCTTTTGTGTTGTGTTTAGGCAGAAGCACCGATCAGGAAGTACGCTAAAGCCGACCATGTAATTCAATGAACAAACAAGTAACAGTTTAAGATTTGGTTTTAAAGAAAAGTTTGGTTTAAAAGCGAAAGTTAATTATTGGACTGTAGTTGTTTATATAAATAAACATCTTTTTACAGAATAGGAAAAGAAATGAGACTTAGAGATGAATTTGTTGTCATTAGAAGATTTGGTAATTATGTATAAAAGGGTACCCCTCACCAATTTCGATGATTTTTGGATATGTTATAGAAATCAACGTTTTTAACAACTTTTTCTCATGCATGTTACGGCTGCACGGGTCGTTTGTCCGAAATATTCGCGAAAAATTGTTGCTGCTATTATATTGAATATTGCCTATAATTGTCCGTTTGTAGCAACGTATCCGTCAGAATTGATTGCTTCTTATCTTCCGTTTATAAACGACCGCCAGGCGAGCTTAACAGTTTTCAGTTGAGTACTTTAAATGGGAAATAAATAAAATTCAACGTTACTAGCAACGGAACGAATCAAAGAAGATTTGGTTGCTCCAACATTTGTACAGTCGTGGGTTGAACAAAACTGTTCGGTCACGAGGTCCAAAGAGATTTTCCCGGGTGACGGAGAGAGGCGTGGCAAGGGTTACGAGTCAATAGGGTTTTAACGAGGAAACGAGCAATAAATCCGCTAATGAGTGTTGTGCGCGCAGGCGCTAATCTATGCAACCACAACGCTGCTCCGCCTTGCCTGTCATTCAATGGTCGTCGAGGCAGTTGCCGTCCTTTCATCCTTTCAAGGAAATCCACAAACGGCCAAGCTACGAGCTCTCATTAAAAGGATTACCGATGTAAACACTGTAAATCGGAACCGGGCTTTATTTGGAAGTTGCTGATAAACCAAGCTACGAGAATTACCACTCCATTCTTATTCCCTTCTCTTTCATTTAACGCGTTCCAGCTCACTTCCTACTTTTCGAATATTTTCCTTACCTATTGTATTTTATTAGTTTTATTACCGAGATTAAGTACTTTCTTTACCTACTTCGGTAATGTCGTATGTTTCAGAAGTGTTAAAGTTATTTTACATTACTATATAAATGAACTTTATAACTCGATTTAATAATTTATAGTTCAGTTTATATTGTAAACAACAAAATATTGTTTGCAACAGAATATCTCTTCAACACATTAGATATCAAATAGATATCAAAAACATGCATTTTTTCTACGTTACAGACTCAAAGAAATTAAATGCATATAAAGTGATAAATTGTGTATTAAATTAATAAATCATCCGACTGTTTTCGCGATTACACTTTTTTTATATTCAACATTGTTCGATGAATGATAAAATAAAGTAAAATCTTTTACATTATCCATATTTGTAACTAACATTTATTCTTAAAAATAAAACCGTTTTATTATAGTGTTTACAATTATGCAACATCATTTTTAAGTTAAAATTTTTGAGAAGTATAAGACAATTCATGTATAGTTGTAATTATTAGTTTAAATAGCTAGATATTGTCTGGTTATTTGTGGAGCAAACTGTTTTTACCGTTCTGAATAAGTTAATTTGTTAAATAATTGTAGATACGTATACATGTATTTAAAAAAATTTTTCACAGATTAATTAATATGTATACCGAACGAAGTTAGTGCTAATTTCGACTATTTACACTACATGGGTTCAACGATGAAATCCAATTTTCAAAATCGGAAAGGTATTCCTTAGTTCATAACTATAGTACGACAAAATAAATAAAACGATACGATGGTTGCAAAAAGGTTTGCACATATCTCTACTTTGTTTCTCGTACCAGCTTATAGTTAAATTAAAACCTTACTAGTTAATACAAAATTTAATAAATTTGTGCCTATTTAACCAATAATATATTGAAATAAAAATAACGGCGTTGAATACTTATTACTAGCCTTCGAAAATGTATTTCCATTATACATGTATAAGTATCTCATATTAGAAACATCCTAGGTTCGAAACAAAGAAGTTACACTAATCTGAAAAGAGTTTATTAATATTGCATTTAAACGATAATAGAATTAGCTGGTAATACTAACAATAAGACTCGAATCTAATGAAGAAACTGATCAAACAATTTATCTTTAAAATTGCGCAAAGCTTCCTTGTAAACGACTATAAAAACTCGTGACGAAAAAAGAAACGAACTTGATGTAATATTATTGAAACAATCGTTTCTACGCGAATAGCAGTAGATGCAAAACATGCAGACGATGTTGTCACTTGTTGTAATAGTTCTAAACATTTCTGCAGTATTGCACCACTTCATTGTAGAAATACCATGGGTTCTCATATTAGGCACATGCTTTATATTCGGTGGGCTTACTCTAGATACGTACATAAATTATTACTGTCATTGAGAACGCAGAATATATTTACTTGCATATGTGTTGCATATTCAAACATATTTTAGTTGTATAAACATTCACAGTCTAGTAATAAAGCTATGTGTTCAATGCAAGCGTTAATACTGTGCGTTGCTCACACGAAATGCTACGGAAGGATTCACCTTCTTTTACCACAATTATAAGAACAGGGCACTCGTATTTTTGTTATTCGCTGAAACGATCATATCTGCAAATCGGATCACGTAGCCTCGCATCATAAATGAGACCCAAACGCGATTAGAAGTGCTCCTCTTGCTCCTGTGCCGTCGCGCTAATCATCTTTCCAGCTCTGCACAGTGCCTATGCTATCATCGTGCGAGGCTTCTTGTGAGCAGCGTGCGGTACTCATTCGTGTTTCAAGATATCGGTCGTATATGAAATCATCGAGCGATAGGTGTATTCATAATCATTCACAATAAATGAACAATAAAGCCCGTCATTGAAAAACATCTGCTTTGTTGCGAGGTGAAATCAGAGTGAATGAAAGATCAGTGGGACGTATGTCGGCTGAGACCTGTCGACGGTGGTATACACGTTTGTATCCGTATCAGGAAGATGATGAAGAGGATGAGGGTGAACCAGAGTGCAACCGTAACCCAACCCATATCGGATATGGATACCTGTCTGTACCGCCTCCACCAATTGCGACTGACGAATCAGACGCGTATCTCCCTGGTTAGGTGTACGAATCGGGCGGGACCACTTTCTACCCTTCTCTTTTTCACTTTCTCTCTCCCTCTTCTCTCTGTTTCCCTTCTTCTTTCTCTCCCTCTCCTCGATAGCATGCTCTTCCGGCTGTATACACGTCGCGCGTCGGTACGTCGCGCTCCTTTCACATCTTCTCCCTCCTCGATCTTGGAAGAATAGTCTACTTACGTCGCTCTAAAGGTTTCTGCCATCCTTGCTTTCCGGTGTTCTGCGCTTTATCGAATCGTGAGCCGTGCGTCGTGAAAAGCATTGATACGAGCGATCGTTGACCCGAGGTGACCATAGTTTTCACCCTTTTAGAACTTTAGAAGCGAAGTTTGGCAGACACGATGCGATTCACATTTGGTTAACTTTTCAATTTTGTGCATGTTACCAATATTGTTTGATTGAAATAAAGTAATTTGATACAATTGTTACATTATAGGTTGCTTCAGAAATTCTGTGCTTTAATTTCTTAGTGCGAGAGATGTAATGATTTTATAACGTAGTTTGTAAGAAACCTTGAAAAATTGGAGAAGGATATTTTTGTCAGCTTATCATTGATCAGGAATTCAGAGAGATTTTTATAAGCATTTTAAATTACTAGTGATGTAAAATACTACTCTTTCTTTAACCTTCTATAATCGAAATTTTAGTTACTTGTAAGAAAACGAATTATACATGATTACGCTTTCTCAGCTTGATCTAAAAATTAGGAACTAATAATTACTGTAAATAGCCTGCTTGATACCAGGATAATTGGTATAGTCGTACAGTGATAAAGAGTATTTAAGACTTACGAAGTGTAATTAGGGTAAACTCGGCGTAGTTTGATTCAAATTACTCCGTGATACTTTTTCGCTGATTTCTGAAACGGATACCACGGATCCAATTTAACTGAAAAAAGAAAAACAGATGATGTTAATACTTTATCTACCGCTTCGGTAAAAATTTTTAAAATTTGCAAGGATGTGAAGAACTTACCGTAGAGTTATTAACAAATGAACGTAAAATATAATTTAAAATTAAATAAAGGAAAAGCGACGAACCGACAAATAGTTGTACTTTATGGTTGAAACAGGTAAATAGGAGTTGGCAGTCGAAGAGTTGATTAATACGCTATCTCTAATAGGTCAATGAGCATTAACATCGGAAAGCCTATTAATAGGTTTCGACAGATAAGGTGTTAAGACTCTAGTTTATGCAGTAGAAAAGACAATCGATTAGGTTCGGCTTATGTACGGTATTCGTTTTAGAGACCAGTGAAAAAGTATCGCGAAGTATTCCGTGTCACAAACTATTCCGAGTTTACCCTATATGGATTAAGAATAAATTCGAACATTTAAAAAAGAAGGAAACATACAGTTCCTAAATAATAGTAGTACACAATACGTTACTGTATTAACCCGTTACAGCTTAGCGGTACAATTTTGTACCAATTTACATAATCCCATTTTTAGTTTGGAAAAATAGTTTTGGTACACTCTTTTCTTCCCTAAGCTACTGTTTTGTGATATTTAGATACCATTTGGAAAGCGCATGCCTTATTAGAGAAAATTTAACAGGAAACTTTTAATTTCTTTTAAACATTTTGGACTTCAAAGTTTTAAATCATAGCGTATTCTCCTTTGCCGTGAAATTCTATTGACTATTTAAAATTGTCCACAGCGTCATAAAAGTTATTCTACTTATAAATTGAATAACCAGAAACAAAGTGTATGCGTGGAAATGGTAGACATCATTCACTAACTGTACAATACTTATATAGAAAGCGGAATTGTAAACAATTTAATGTTTTTAATATAATAACAATAACAAGTAATCACAACAAATTAATACATTAATACATTTTACATCAATTAATGTAAACTTTAATAATTATAAGAATTACTAAATTGTAAACAAGGTCTATGAGTTTTCTGAATCTACACAATTTTTTTTCTTTTGAAGATTATTTGTAGAGTTAGGTATTATTTATCAAGCATTAATCACATATTCTTTGGTATTCATTGTATAATCAACCACGTGATATTGATGTCTTCAATACAAGAAAGCAAATTGTTTACACATCCCAGTTAAATTCCCTTCACAAGTACGTGTCATTTTTATATTCTTACCATTACGCCCACTTGTATATATTCATTTGTCTCATGCCAATCATACGAGTAAGACCTAACTGCTCGCAAGCTTTCGTTCATTTAATTTTGTAACACTGCGTTTTTTGTTAGATATTGCTTTTAGATGCAAATGATCTAATCGAATTAACCATGCGTGTCAGAGAAAGATACTATAGCAAAGATAAGGGAATTGGGGACATTCGAAGAAACTGGGTCAAGTCGGACTAACAAGTCAGCTTCAAGTTTTTTAAGCATCAGACATGAATCACAATACCAGCTCATTTGTGACATAAAATATTTCTTTTGTAGAATGATTTCATTGATATGAACATTAACGTTCTGCACATACTCCAAATAGATTATGTACTGATTTTTGTTGAAGTGAAATCTTTTTCTTTCGTTTTGCCGATCATAATTTATATTATACTGCATTCATCGATGAGTGAATGTAGGATATACATTATATCGACGTACATTACAAAAAGTAGCACGTTTCGTTTCTCTTACGAGGAACAGCACATATCAGATTGCCTCATAAAGAAGCATATATCATTACTTCTTCTAAATATTAGCACGTTCAGTTTATCGTCGCGAAAACTAACATACGAGTATTAGAAAGACATTAAGATTGCATTGGCAGTCCTGTAATTTTGTTTGTAATTCAAATCTTTCAAATCTCATGTGTTTGGTTTTTTTCTTTTTTGTCGATTAAACAAATTTGTGATACAAATATTTTTGATCTTATTTGAAAAAATCATGTAAAAATAAATAGAAAAGTGAAAAAAAGGAATAGATTGAAGATAAAAAAAGAACAAATATAGATGCTGATATAACTCCAAGTTGGTACATTTTAGCTGTTAACGCTATTTACACGATGTACCAATTTTATCCTGGTTATTAGGTAATATTGGTAGTTAATTGACAGATATTGAAGAACGAGAGGAACAAAAATGTTATATATTTTTCAGAAGTGGCTCGTGTATAGGAATTGCGGAGCTGCAGCTCTTCTAACTTTTTTCATTCATAAATTTAATTATTAATTTATCTAATTTTGTACGTAATATTTAAATCGATCATNCTTATTTGAAAAAATCATGTAAAAATAAATAGAAAAGTGAAAAAAAGGAATAGATTGAAGATAAAAAAAGAACAAATATAGATGCTGATATAACTCCAAGTTGGTACATTTTAGCTGTCAACGCTATTTACACGATGTACCAATTTTATCCTGGTTATTAGGTAATATTGGTAGTTAATTGACAGATATTGAAGAACGAGAGGAACAAAAATGTTATATATTTTTCAGAAGTGGCTCGTGTATAGGAATTGCGGAGCTGCAGCTCTTCTAACTTTTTTCATTCATAAATTTAATTATTAATTTATCTAATTTTGTACGTAATATTTAAATCGATCATTAATAGTCTAACGCAATTTTCTTATTTTGTACAAAAACTAATAAAAATGCTTTTCGAGACACTGTTAGTAAAGCGAAGAACTCTAGAAGCACTGTGTTTTTCACAGTGTCATTCTCTCATATTCGTATACGTGATAACATAAGCACACCTCTTTTCAGACACGGGTTACAAATAATTGGAGAGCAGCACTGTCCGTCGAGCAGTTTCACTGCTGTTTATCATTTTATTTTTAAGTAATTTTTAATAATGTTAATAAATAATATTCAGTTATGTTTATTTTTATTTTATTTTTATCATAAAACATTTCTTGTATGTAAATACGAAAATAATTTCCCTATATGTACGTTTATTTTAAAAATTGCAGCACCTCCATGATTACAACTCACGAGCCGTATTTGGTTGGTATTTTTCATATTGTATAACACCTGCCAACGCAGGTTTTTTTATGCATTGCGAATAATAGAATTTTTATTTAGATGAAATTTACTGTATGAAATGTATGATCGTAAATATAAATTTATTAAATGCTTCCACTGCATTACTAATTCATTACAGTATAAATTCCTTTTCATGATTCTTATCTACGACATAATTATCAGCAGTTCAATAATTTTTAGGATTTAATAGCAATGATTAAACATTGGTATCTAACTGCGGATAGTAGTGATAAATAACAGTATTTCCTGAAACAGATGTTTCAAAATTCATTAATAGAAAAAATG
>SMSQ01015649.1:5134-28805 GCA_019453375.1 Ctenoplectra terminalis
AAAAAAAAAAAAAAAAAAAAAAGGCAAAAATAGCCGGATTCAAAGGCTTGTATTTTTTGAACAGATTGAAAACTAGTTAAGCGATGACTTAAACTACCCCTAATTTCACGTGTATTACATTCTGTTTCGTTTAGAACGATATTCTCGATGTGGAAGTCGATAAATAATCGATTCGATGTGGAAGTATTTTTGCTATTATTGAGATATTAATTTTTAAACAATCAGAATGTCTTCTTTAATCTTTTCACCGTTTAGTAAAATTGTAAAAAATGTTAGAGAGAAGAAGTAATTTTTTTATGATCGTAAGTGGTTCTGTTCGTGGTAAAAATACGAAAGCATGTAATTTTGCCTGTGTTTCCTTGTTACTTTTAAGGATAGTTCGCGTGTGGTTGATTTTGAAACTGAATATACAGTGTTTTAAAAAATATCTCGAATCTTAACACATTGACTGAATCTGATTTTTGTAAATTTATTACGGAATAGAATTGGAATAAATTGTTACTCGCGTAAGTACTTCTAAGAATAACTTCCCAAAGGTAGATCATGATTTGTAGTTTGAGTGAAGAAGATCATTTTTAAAAGTAACATTTCACACATCGTACGTAATATAAACTAAACAAGGATTAATTTTTACAAAACTCTAGATTTTTATTATTATCGTCCTTTATTATTAGCTCCTATCATAACTTTTATTATTAGCTCCTATCATAACCTACCCTTTATTTTTCCAATTTGAAGTTTAGTTACCACTGCACTATTAAATTTGATTACCGTATTACTGTAACGACACTACGATTCATCTGCAATAATTATTAATTAAAAAATTTTCAAATCAAAGTGAAAAACTGTAATCAATCGTAATTTTTTCTTTGCTATTTAATAAGCAGACAAAATTCGGGATACAGAGGGTTAATTGCATTTCAAAGCGCTGGAAGACAATTATTCTTAAAAACCGTACGAGCTTATTAAAACGTAATAAAAGCCAACCTAATATACCATTGCAGATATAGTTATCGTTAGCGACGCATACCTTCTAGGTATCCTTATACTTAATATTTTGTTGACCCAAAACGAGTCCACCGCTTTCATGAAATTCGCAATTTCACGAGATTCGCGAGATTATCCAACCGCACCGTGCGTTAACGTCTCTTCAATTTTACATCGTTTCTGAATCCTACGTACAAGTCAACGTCCTTCGCGATCGGTAAGAACTGCAAGATCACCGCGAAAGCCTCAAGGATCTCGTTCGATTCGTTTAGTTTCTCTCTTCATTCACGATCCAACTATATTCAAGACCACACAGGCCAACAGAAATATAGAGCATGCAACCAGTTTACCTTAACAAGCTACTCCGTCGCACGTTTTGCTCGTGCACGATGCACCAGGGTATGCACAAAGAAGGGGAACGTAATTTTGTAATGTATCACTTATGGAACATTGCCTCGAACCGACTTCGCCCGATCGCTTATCGTGCAACTGATGATCAATGTGTTAATAACCATCTTTTCAACGAAACCATTTTATTATATGCCTGCCGTCTTTAAGACATACTGATACATTGTAGAATGCGGGTCGCTCTAAGGTGAAATGCTTTTCGTGTTACATTTTTTTAGTTCGCTTCTTAGGGACCGACTTTCTTTTCCTTCTTTTGGGTTTCTTTTTTTTTTTCTCTTTCTTAACCATTTATGGGACCGTGTGACTTAAAAGCTACGAACCGATGTATGTATATTTTAAAATATTAATTTTGTTTAGCTATCAACGCACTATTAACCCTTTGCGCTCGAAAGACACATTTTTGCGATACTTATCCCGACGAACAGAGAATGGATTGTGACGAGTTTCTAAAATATCGCACGATGCAAAATTACCATGCTTAAGATTCAATATTAGGTCTTGTATAATGTAAAAATACAGGAAAAGTCGAAATAAAATAATTATATTACACGCGATTCGAGTCGCTGCGGTAATCCAAGCGGTGAATGAGAGTCACCTCTCGAGTGCGAAGGGTTGAATTTGATTACTGTATTACTATAGTGACACCACGATCCATTTACGGTAATTATTAGTTAAAACATTTTCAAATCAAAGTGAAAAACTGTAATCAATCGTAATTTTTTCTCCGATAAGCAGACAAAATTGGGGCTATAGCGGGTTAAAAATATTCGAATCTAAGTGAAAAACTGTAAGCAATCGTAATTTTGAAACGGTGAAAATAAAAAGCTGGTAACTTGTAAAAATTGTTCAGGTGGTAAAAAGAAATATTCGATTACCTTGAGTATTTAATAAATTTTGTGTACGATTGTAAGTTTGAGAGTAAGACTAAATTGAAGAGTTTAAAATTTATAGTTTTCTTTAGAATAATATATAACACTTTTTAAGTAAAACGGAATATACACGGTAAAGAAATTATATCAACGGTTAAAGTAGTCGAATACTTTTGTGACCAGTCGTATAAATTTACAACCATTTTGGAGAATTTTGCTTAATTTTCTGTAAATCGATGATACATCAAAGTATTCGTAATATTAAATTTCTCGATGATTAAATTACATTCGAACCAAAGAAATCGAAATGAATGGTATATAAAAAAATTAATATATTGTAAAGAAGACAAACCTTTATTTATATTAATAACAGAAAATCACAGAAAATCCTCCAAGCATCGTAGTTAATTCATAAAATTTCTATAAGAAATTACGAGTCGATTATTTTGATCACTTTGATAGTTCCAGGGTTAAAATAAAAATTAAATTTATTTTTTATCATAAAATTTATCATTCGATATGAAAATATCCTTCCTGAGACATTCCGTGGAATATACACAGATTTTTAGAAGTTATTGCCGAGAAATATGTGTTTTTTAAAACGATATAATGCTACATTATGTACACGAAAAAGATTGCACGGCAATGGATGTGTCCAGACGAGGCACACGTGCTGATTTATATGCAAATCGTATGTAGCCAGTGAATCATTGCATTTTTGTGATCCACCGACTTGTACTTACTAACGCAGCTGGGAAAACATACAATCTGAGAAAGCGTGTTCTTGACGATGTGCAACAAACTCGACAGCTGTTCTACTGTGACGCTATGAATTTTAAACAATCCTAAAAATATAGTCGTAATTACGAGCGATTGCAATAATTAGCTAATTTTTTTTTTTCTTTTCTTTTTAAATTGTCGACTTTTGAGAACCGATAAATTATATATTGGTGAGTTTAATTTTCAGAAGGATGAATTTAAATTGCAAACAAATGAATTTAGGATGAAAAATCTGCATCTATTGCATCAAAAATGATTTCTTTTTAGCAACAAAAATATATTTTATTCTCGCTTATCGCAAGAGTGTTTTTCTGCACAAATTCTGTGAAGTTCTCTTTTACAAAGAGTGCAAATTAAATTGTTTCACTCCATTGCTTTTTTATTTTTTTTTTTTATATATATGTTGCCACACACTGTCGAAAATTCCGGCCAGGAAATTTTTATAAAACAGACTTTTTGCTTACACATCGCGATCCTTGAATATTTTCGATTACCAACCATTCTTCAGCAGAGTGGTCGTAAAATAATTTTATTTACCCCTGAAGGTTAATTCGTGCCTTACAAAAATATGTTTCGTTTTTTACGACTTAAAAATAATTTATTACGAACCGCTTGCAACGAATGCGAAAATTATATTAACAAGCAGTAACGCGATAATGTTTCCCAGAATTTTTTAACACAATACAACTCCGCACTTGAACAATTAAATTCTTAACCCTTTGGCTTACAATTTTTTTCAGCATTCTTACGTATTAGTAACAGGTATTCACTGCTGTAACACTGTCAAGTGCAAAGCATTAAAATATTATACGTGACTTGTATCTGACGATTCTCAATCTTGTGAATCGAAGTTACAGTTAACCCATTTGCATCACGAAGCGGAATATTCCCCGAGTAATTTATTTGTATCGACAAACGCGAAATAATCCGCTGACAGCGACATCGTACCTTACCATCGAGTAAAAATATTTGCATTAAGAATTTTTTAACTATCAATATATATTTCATTATATAGATGTATAAATCATTATAATCACTCGGTATTAACAAAGAATATTTAAATTGGAAGCGACTATTTAAATCGGAAAAAATTATAAATTATTCGACAACCTACATAATATAATCGTATAGGCTCCAGCGATAAGTGACAATCCTTGCAATTTAACGCTAGAACAATCGGCGATTAAAGTAGACTTATTTGTATCAAAGAAATCAAAATGATATTTGGAAAAGTATCTATAATAAGGTTAACAATTCTCTGTGGATACGATTTACAAAAAATTACGGAAAATCTTTAAAAATGCATCATTGTACGTTTATAATAATTCTATGAGAAAATACGAACCATTTTTTAGCTGTCAATATATATTTCATTAAGTCTTAGAAAATCCCCCAAAGTACATCGTTGTAAATTTATAAAATTTCTGTAAGAAATTATGAACCAGTCATTTTGACTTATTCGGTAGTTCCAGTGTTGTACGAGACAGAGAAGCGATACAATTAGGTCAAACTTAAACTTCCTCACAGATACAACCTTTGCAACTATAATCTGCACCACGAGTGCGACTGGCGATCGTAAGTTAAATCCACAAGTAACAAACACAAATCCTATTCTCCGACTTCGAGCGATTTTCCGTTTCACCTCCATCGCAATTTTCTCTCAGAATCCGAAACAAGAACGCCTAAAGCGCGCCGGTAACGACACAGTACCGTTCGCTCTTGCGTTCCGGTTAGAATTAAAAAAAGTTGAAAGTGTTTCGTTTGAACCGTGAGCCTTGTCGGTCTTTGACTCGCCTCAACACCCCAAACAGCCCTTACGAAACTACCTTAATCTACTGTTCCTGAACGTCGAGATAGGATCGTTAGAAATTTTCAGCGTTTTTCACGTTCTTCGTAAAATTGAGAGGCCTGTTCAGATTGTGATGATATAATTTATTAACAATTAACGCGATACGCTACTACTGTATGTATCGTTGTTAACAGGCGTTAATATTTTATATTTCCACCGTTTGCTTTGCGTGCTCCGCGTGTTCCGTATACATTGCTCGATCGTATGCTCTGTATCTTCATTATTTTCCTATATATCTGTCATTTTTGTTTGCAACTCGGACAATACGGTGCTCGAAGAGTTGTAAACTAGTCTTTCGAGTAGGCTCCAGGGATTTTCTATGCAATTCAAGTTGGGGGAATTGGCCGGTCATGGGAGGAAAGGGATGTTTTTGGTTTTGGAATCGCTCATCTCCCATGCGGTTTGATTGTTATTACGATGGTAACAAATTAGTTGCTATGTACACATCGTTATCAACGTATTTAGTAATAATTTATTAATATAATTTAATAATAATTTAATAATACTTTAATAATGTAATTGAATAATATAATTTAGTAATAATTTAATAATATAATTTAATAATAATTTAGCAATAATTTGATAATATAATTTAATAATAATTTAATAATATAATTTAATAATAATTTAGCAATAATTTAATAATATAATTTAGTAATAATTTAATAATATAATTTAATAACAATTTAATAATATAATTTGATAATAATTTAGTAATAATTTAAAAAATAATTTAATTTAATAATTTTGTAATAATTTTGTAATAATTTAATAATATAATTTAATAATAATTTTGCAATAGTTTAATAATATAATTTAATAATAATTTTGTAATAATTTAATTATAATTTTGTAATAATTTAATAATATAATTTAATAACAATTTAATAATATAATTTGATAATAATTTAGTAATAATTTAAAAAATAATTTAATTTAATAATTTTGTAATAATTTAATAATATAATTTTGCAATAGTTTAATAATATAATTTAATAATAATTTTGTAATAATTTAATATTAATTTTGTAATAATTTAATTAGATGATTTAATAATAATTTAATAATATAGTTTAATAATAATTTAAAAATAAGTAAAAATAATTTAATAATAATTCAAATGACCAAAGACAGTTTTCCATTTACGACATAACGTTACATCCATAAAACCGAAATTTTCCTACATGGTCCTAATTCGATGGCCAGGAACCGTACTCCTCTTACCCTCTTATCACCCACCTTATTTATCTTCCCTAACTTCTCCAACGCCCAATCTCGCGATATTCTTCCAAGTCGCGATTCTATATCCGTTTCCCACACGTCACGATTTTCCCCCTTTTCATTATCCTCCGCTATCGCTTCCTGTACCCGGCTATATCCCGGAGATTTTTAGCACCTTCCACTCGGTTCCCTTTTCTTTTTTCTTTTTTTTTTCTTTTTTCTTTCTTTTTTTTCTTTTTTTTCCCTTCTTATCGTCCCTGTCGGTTCTCTCTCGCGTTCGCGGTCAGAAGCCGCTGCTCGCCTTCAATTTTTCCATTTCTTTCCATTCATTTCCCTGCTCTCTTTGGTCGCGCGTTTGCCCCCGCTTCTTTCTCTCCTCATCTCCCGGCTCGCTTCTTTACCGTGTCTTCCCCGGCCATTTCGTTCCCTTCACTCCGCAACGAACCGGGCCCCTCCACTCTCTGACTGACTCTCGAGCGCACCTGCCGCCGGTTCCCACACTCGTTGCCCTCGCGCCGGACGTGACGTCATCGCGTACCCCTTCTCTTGCTCGGGTTGGTTCTGGAGCATGGCTCGGTGCCGATTTGCCGCGTGTACGCCGAGCTATCCGATCGTGTCGGTGATCGGCGCAGTTGGATCGGCGTAGGTACGAGCAAGCGCGAGCGTGGCACACGCACAGCCGCACGCAGCTCCGACGGCGCGAGCGGTAATCGCCAATGACACCGTGCGTCGCGTGCACCGCACGGAAGAAGAGGGCAGACGCGCGGTTTCCGCGCCACCGTCGAGCATCGCGCGTTCCCTCGCTTGGGAGCTGTCGTGCGGACGGAGAAAGATTTAACGTTTGCGCTATTGGTCGTATTTAGTACTCCCTCCGTCCGGAAATATGGTATAGATTTAAAAAAAAATCGTAGATTATCGTGAATATAGAAAACAAACGACAACATTCATTATATTATTATAGTATATATTAAAAGTAATATAACCTAATATAATTGACACGTGTCGTGTTCTTCTTGGTTTAAAACTTGGCGATCAAAGATCTGTTTTTTTTTTATTTGATAAATAAAATTGGTACCGCTGCGAAATCAATGTGGAAAATTCCGAAGAAGAATTGATAAATTTAAAAAGAAGAGATTTTAAATATAAACAATTGACCAGAGAACAACGTCATGGTATCTTAGAAAAATGATTACAGCACATGAAAGAGAACAAGATAAAACACGGTGACTAGCTGGAAAATATTTATGTTCCAAAGAAGCGTGCAATAAGGCCAAATCATATTTTAATTAAATTTAAGGAGTATCGTAACAAAATTATTCTTTTTTAATTATAGTTTTTCTAAAAAAGTTAATATAATATACTTGTCGTGTTAATTTTTAGTTTTATTGTATTTTTTTTTTTGCAAGTGTATACTATATTTCCGGACAACGAAAATCGCGAAATGTATACCATATTTCCGGACGGAGGGAGTATTTTATTATATCTTAACCCTCTATGGCACAGTGTGACTTAAAAGTTACAAACTAATGCGTCAATGTATAATTATACGAATACCATAATTATCGATAAAAGGGTGCACAGTTTTTACAAAGTTCTTGGTTTTATGATAAAAATTTCAATGTGGGGCGTATGCGCCCCGCGTGGCACGGAACGCGTTTACCCTTTGCTCTCCGTACGATTCTTTATCACTGAAGAAAAGAAGTATTATTTTTATTCATTTTACAAATATCCTTTTTTCTCTGGTAAACGAAACATGAATTTTTAATTTTGTAAATCATCATGGTGTGATATCTTTGGAAATTGAGCGTAATCGTGTTGAAAACAGAACTCTACAGCGGAGCCAAAGGAGCGCTAAGGGTTAACTGGGTCGTGTTTGAATTAAAATATTTCCGAAAGCTTACCTAATTTTCCTTAATTCGGTATATTAAGATTAACTCAATTAAAATGCTTGTAGAGTATGAAATATGACAAATTTTAATATAAAATATACATTTTAACCCGTTGTCTTACGATTTCTTTTAGCATTCATATGCGTTAGTAATAGCTATTCAGTGCTTCAACGCTTTGCCAAATGTAAAATATTGTATTATTATACATAATTTATATTTGCCAATTCTCAATCTTATAAATTGATATCGCAGTTAAAGTTAAGATTAAGCTTTATTAGACATACAGTGTATTTTTATCGTATTCGAACCATAATTTGCCACGAGTGTGACTCGTGATTGCATGACAAAGGGTTAAAATGGTAAGGAAATATGTGAGCGACATAAGTACGTTACCATGACAACAAAGAAACAGAAAACCGTCAGTGTCCGAATTAATTTGTCCGATACTGTAGATTGATAAGTGATAAGATTTAATTGTAACACTTAGTCAGCGAAATACGGAGATCTCTCCGGTTTGAAATAAATCGCGTATTCTGTCTGTGTTCGATTGATCACCCAACGGGCAACTGAGTTTCTGTTAAATAAATTATATATTATTATTATTAATATATGCTCGTTATAAATTATTATTCATTTAACCCATTCGCTGCCAAGGACGAGTATACTCGTCCTATTTTAAATATGTTATAACATGCAGGGTTTTGAATTAGCAAATTTTTTGTCGCCACAAACATAAATATAGAAATAAATATCGTCTTTGGTTTTATGCTTGCAAATGATTATGTATGATAATATATGTGCTCTTACCAAAATATAAATGGCAATGGGAATGACTTCGTATAATTTAGGCTTGGCAGCGAATGGGTTAATATATTCTTAAGAATATAACGTGACGATCCGAACACTTCGATCGTCAGACTCGTATATGCGTCCGTAATTCACACCGATGGCTTGCATCAGACGCACATATGCGTCCGTAGCAGTCACGGTATCAATATACGCGTTCACCATTGTGAAAAGAAAGAAAAAGAAAAAAATGATAAACGTTTACGATTGTTTATTAAATCCGATTAATTAGCTTCGTTTTGAAATAAAACAGATTGAATTACAGGCATACTTGACGTCATGCTTACTAATTATTCTAAAATATCAAATGGTGAATCAGAGGTTCCGTTAGCACGGATGTTTCCCTTTAAGAGCCTGATCACCTTACCGACGAAAAATACAGATTAATCATTATTGCTTTCCGTGAGGATGCGGTCATTATTCTGGTCTTAACGATCGTACGAAGAAGTTACCTTTTTAAGGTATTCCCTAAAGGAAACAAACTCCAACAAATAATAACGGTACAACGTGAAACCTGCTTTTCATCACCGTCGTTATAATTTAAAGCGTTTAATTAGAAAACAAGAAGGCACGATTTTTCATAAAATATTAGCGTTAAAAATCAGTGATATCGTTCATTTTACTCGACAAAGAAACACCAGACATGCGTGCACGAATTTGCATAAATTATACCGATCACCGTTCCTGGTCGCAAAAAAGAGAGATAAAAAAAGAGAAAAAGGATACCGTAGGGAGGCTCCTGAAATGACCTTCTTTCAATCGAATAGTGCTCTATCCGAAGATGCAGCAGGTGCATCGCGCTCGTATGCACTCATCACTCGGGAAGAGATCCAGTGGGAACAATCGGTTTGCCCTTTCGATCGAGATCGAGGGGAGATCAAGGTTGCAACGTCAATGAGAACAGTTGAGATCGGTCAAAATATTCGTGGTACGCTTTTTTTGCGACCTGTCTGTCGCAGTGTCACGGTTCACGCCAACATGCGTCCATTAAGTAGACCGAATTTTTATGCAAATTCATTTTTTTTTTTTTAAACATAGCAAGAAACGTAGGTCTTCGGTGGAAAATTGTTTCACCTATCGGGTCTAAAAAGCACTGTAATTTGGATATTTTCTATATTTTCTTTTTTATCACGCGCATTCTGTGCAATTTTACACGATTACATTTCTGATAAATGCATAAAAATCCGTAATTTATATACCACTGTTTTATGTATCTTATTTTAAAATTAAGCAACGTGCATTTAAAATCTCTTCTTGATTTTCTTTTTTAATAATTATTTCGCTTGCGTCTTCAATTTCTTTTCCACCGATTCCTAATTATCGTTCTCGTTATCTAAATTTATCGTTCTTAATTACGCAGAGTTATTCAATATTTCTTTTCGATCTCGTCTAATTACACGGGAAAGAATAATTAACAGACTTTTATTGTACTTCAATTTTCCGAGGTAACAGCGCAGTCATAAAAATATTCGTTTAAAAACTAATTTTAATTCTTCCATTGCAATTTTATTTCTCGATTATGGAATCATTTATTTTTTCATTGGAAAGCTTTGCAGATTTCGTTTAAAATACTTAAGTATAAAAATATTATTCGTTTAAAAACTAATTTTAATTCTTCCATTTTATTTTTCGATTATGGAATCATTCATTTTTTCATTGGAAAGCTTTGCAGATTTCGTTTAAAATACTTAAGTATAAAAATATTATTCGTTTAAAAACTAATTTTAATTCTTCCATTTTATTTTTCGATTATGGAATCATTCATTTTTTCATTGGAAAGCTTTGCAGATTTCGTTTAAAATACTTAAGTATAAAAATATTATTCGTTTAAAAACTAATTTTAATTCTTCCATTGCCATTTTATTTTTCGGTTATGGAATCATTCATTTTTTCATTGGAAAGCTTTACAGATTTCGTTTAAAATACTTAAGTATTTTTTTTTTTCTTTTCTTTTTAGTCCCGGTTTTTCTTCCATTTAATCAGGTTCACTTTTTACCCCGCCGCAATCGATTCTATTTCTTTCTCTTTATTTTTACCCCAACAACGATCGGGTTAAAAGAAACCGGAGCAACTGGTTGCACAGCACGATCGATAGTAATTTTCTTCATCCTTCGATATAGCGTTTCATTTTCTCTATCGATCTTTTATACAGATCTCAATTCATATATCCTTCCCTAACGCGCGGTGTATCCGGGAAATATGAAATTCTTCATCCAAACATACATCGTGAACCTTTATATTTCCAACAGAAAGTTATAGAAAAATCTCCAAGAAGCGCCATAGTAAATTTATAGAATGTATAATTTATAATTTAATGTATAATTTATGTGAGAAATTACGAATCGATTATTTCACTTCGATAGTTCTAATGTTAACACATTACACGCCGATTGAATATCAGCCACTGAAAGCCTGAATACCGGCCTTATTTGTTTATCTCTGAAAAAATAGTGTCTCCATTTTGTGAATTGTACCTCGTATAATCATCAAATTAGTGTCAATGCCTGAACTAGTATTTTGCAATTAAAAATTCCTTCCACAAACTGATTCAATAAATCTAGCCTTAAATACATTTGAATTCGTAAAAAAATTTCTCCAAATAAAACACATCGATCGATCCGTAAATAAATTTTCAAACTCGAGCCGTCTATTGACAAAAACTCTGAAAAATCGAACATATCGCAAGAAAGAATCTACCATCGACCAACGCAACAATTTAAGCTGAAATCTCGAAGAAAAGAAATAAACCTCTCTGTTCGTACCACGACAACGGTGACCACAAAAACTGCTGGTACCATTATTCGAAGGCCACTCGTAAAATCGTGTCTTTATCAACCAGAAACGACCTGTTATGATTAAAAACAGCGGCAAAACACATAAACCTTGTACGCGTTTACCAATGAAGTTATTAACTTAAATTTTCCAACCGATTGATACACTCTTGCACCTCGAGTATTTGAGAAAAAATCGGCGTAATTGCAAATTACCGGTGGTCTAATTATACGTCTGGTCGTGGCATCGAGCATTCGCTCCGCGTGGAACAGCCTAGACCCTTTTTGTTCGATGCTCCGTGCCTATTATGCGCGTTTATGCCAGAAAAAGGAAAACGAGATGATAATACGGGCAACGTTGCTCCACAAAGTGTGTCCTGGCGGAGCGATCGAGAAACTGATCGAGAACGCTCGGATCGCACGGACGAAATCAATTCATGCCGATGAAATCGATAAAGAGCAAATAAAGTGTCACTTAAGGCGGAAAGATCGAAGGTGGAATCGTGCAACGTCATCCGTGCCGCATTAATTCGCGACTTTCCGGCCTGTTGGAACGAAAATCGAGGATGGAAAAAGCCGAGATCGTTTCTCAAGATTGCGTTGGACGTCAGCGACCAAATTTTTGCGGTGAACAGTTATTCGTCGTCGTTTCATCAATTTTGTTCGATAAAATTGACGCAGCGCTAAAATTACCGAAGTGGTAAAAAATACTGATTCGTAATTTTTTATACAAATTGTAGAAATTTTTAACCGTGCATTTTTCAGTATTTTCCCCTGATTTTCTGTAAAACGTGTAGTTAAGAATTTTAATTTCTTTATAAAAAACAAACGGAAGATATTGGGTTGTCCGGAAAGTTGGTGCCGATTTTAGGTGAAAATGATTGAAAACAAATGACACGCGTATACATATATTCTAAGGAGTGATACTTGAGGTATCTTTAGATAAAAGTTTGTAGAACTACCGACGATTAAAATAGACTTATTTGTAGCAAAGTAATCGAAATGTTAAGTATTTGAAGAAATACTTATATTAGGGGTAATAATTCTTTGTGCATATTTTGTTTAAAAAATCATAGAAAATCTTCTAAAATGCGCTACTGTAAATTTATAAAATTTCTATGACAAATTACGGTAGTTCTAGTGTTAAATATGGAAAAGTTTTTCGCCGAAAAATCTAAGACGTTTTGGAAGGATGGGATATTAAAGTTACGCGAGAGATGGAGAAAGGTTATAGAACAAAATGGAACATGTATAATTTAATAAATGTATAAGGAAATTTAAATGTACTGTGTTTGAATTTTCCTTAAAAATCGGCACCAACTTTCCGGACAACCCAATAGTATGTGTATTGATCAGTGATATTTTATTTTATCTCAACGCTTAACCGTCCGGCTCTTTCAGAGCAAAATTTAAGTGAACGGCCGGCAAAATTAGGTGTATTTTAGAAGCTGTACTTTTTCTAGGAGAATTAATGTATTTCCCGTAAAAGACATTATTCTTTCACAAAGTATTATATTGTTTTTATTTAAGCGTTAATTTAAGATTTTGTACTTAACAGTTTATTTTAGCGTTAATATAACAATTCTTATTTAACATCACAATTCACTTTCACAAAAATGATTGCAAAGGAAGGCACGAGTCTGACTGATTATTCGGCGCGAGTTGGTTAAAAAGATCTGCAAGGTTCGGAATTTTGGAATGGTATAATTAGAAGACCACCCTCGAATACTCGTAAACTAATAGCGAAGTTCCTCTAAGCGTGTTCGCGTCAGAAATCGCAAGCCACTGCCGATAATCATTGATTTCACGGGGAAGCACAGAACACGAGGAGGATGACCGGTATCACGAGAAAATTGTACGCCAGAAAAATTAACGCTAGGTAATTGCTCGTCCCTGGTTTTTACGCTGTCCGACGCGCGCCATCCACGCGTCCCGATAAAATCGCGCAGATCGATCGCTCGAAGGCACGATACCGCGATTCATCGCGTGAAAGCACGCTCGAAAAGGCAGAAAATGATAGCAGAGAAGTCGGTGAAGAAAATTGCCACGAATATGTGCTGCAGTCCAACGATCTTCGATTAATAAAGTTTTAATTAAAGATTAAGTAATAAAATCGTTTTAATTTCGAGGACTTGAAATTTCGCGCTATTTTTTTGGTGATTCGAATCTTTTGTAATGATTTTTGTCACGTTTTGCCGAAGGTTTAGATAGTTGGGTATAAATTTATTTTCTGAGCAGTTAGAAATTTTGTATGGGTTTAGTTTCTACTTTTTATTCATAACTGTAGTTATTTAAGCAGAAATTTATTTCAAAACTCAGAACGAAGAGTATTTAAAAGAAATTAAGAATTGTACAAAATGGAAAGCTTTCTTCATACTCGTAACGAAGAGAATTTATGAACAAAAATTGAGAGAACTTCAGTAAACAAATTTATTTTAAAACTCAGAACAAAGAATATTAAGAAAAGAAAATTAAAAACTGTTGAAAATGGAAAAGTTTTCTCCAAAACTGAGAACAAAGAATATTTAAAAACAAATTTATCTCAAAACTTAGAACGAAGAGTATTTACAAAAAAAAAAGAAAAAATTAAAAACTGTAGAAAATGGAAAGTTTTCTCCAAAACTCAGAACAAAGAATATTTAAAAACAAATTTATCTCAAAACTTAGAACGAAGAGTATTTAAAAAAAAAAGAAAAAATTAAAAACTGTAGAAAATGGAAAGTTTTCTTCAAAACTCAGAACAAAGAATATTTAAAAACAAATTTATCTCAAAACTTAGAACAAAGAATATAAAGAAAAAAAAATTAAAAAACTGTTGAAAATGGAAAGTTTTCTCCAAAACTCGGAACAAAGAATATTTAAAAACAAAAGTTTATTTCAAAACTTAGAACGAAGAGTATTTAAAAAAAAAAAAAGAAAAAATTAAAAACACTAGAAAATGGAAAGTTTTCTTCAAAACTCAGAACAAAGAATATTTAAAAACAAATTTATCTCAAAACTCAGAACGAAGAGTATTAAAAAAAAAAGGAAGAAAAATGAACAAATTAAGAACTGCGGAAATTGGAAAGTTTTTCTCGAAACTCGAAACGATTAGTTTCCATTTGCATGTACGTACATATCCACGTGAAACGAGTATCGTGAGCGTCGCATAACGAAGAGTATGGTGACGCCTGTTGAAAAGTAGTGCAGAAGGTCGTTGGAGGCCGTGATTTTCAGAATGACCGTGTGTGTATGTGTGTGTCACGTGTCGCGCAATACTGATCGTCAACGGCATACGTCATGTAGACGGCCCTCGTGATTCTAATCACGTAGCACGTGAGTAGAAATATCTATCAGCTGGATGGGGACTTCCTCGTGGGGCTCTGACCGGTCATGCGACCACTTTAATAATTCACCATTTACCTCACGATTAAAAGCCACTTATGCGTTCAGATCGTTCCAGCAAAAGGCGTTTCAATGGAACGTAAACGTAGCTTTTTCCTTCTTTTTATTTTCGATTTTTTTTTTATTTCTTTTCTCTCTTTTTTTTTTTTTCAGTTCTGATTTTATGGAGTAACGTGAGATTGTAACAAAGAATATTTTTAATGTTGGAGTGAAGGATACAACTTCTATTTTTTAGGATTTGTAAATTTCAATTTTTAACACGTTTTTTTTTTCTTTTCGCAGGATCGTTGCGATATTATCTTTGAATAATTCTCTTTTAACTTCCTGACTTTAACCCTTTGCACTCCATTGGCGCCGCTATGGCGACGCGTGCAATTTTCTTCAGAAGTTAAATTTCATATTTTCGTCAATTAATATATACTTTTTCTGTTTTGACATAAATGAACGAAATGAATTTATAGTATTCTTTTTTTTTTTTTAAATAACACTTTTAAGTTTCCGTAACAGTCCTCTGAAACTTAAAAAGGTTCAGGAATGCAAAGAGTTAATTGTACAAAACATTTTATATTAATTTAATCTGCGTTTAATCGCAGTTTTTAATTTAAATACCAGTTAAATTTACAATATACCGATTCTTTAAACAAAAAAAAAAAAAAAATAAGCCATCACTTCCTAAGTGACCTTACACTAATTGTAAGCGCACTTTTAGAATATCTACTTATTAACCCTTTGCGGACGAACACTCTTTCGACTCTGATTCCTGCCAGATGGACGATAATTTCTATATGGAACGAGATTATAAATTAAATATCTAAATAAAATAAAAATAAGAATAGAAAATAAAATAAAAAACAGACAAATGGTCGACGAAACTTCGCATTGGCGTCTCCTATTCGTTTTTCACTGTGGAGGCAACAATTCGACTGAGGAATCAAATTAGAATGTCACCGCAGCGGCGTTCGACATTCGTCCGCGAAGGGTTAAATTCAGACCACTTTTAATGTTTTACGATTACATATCGCACGCTACCCGTGTCATTTGATAAACTTATATTTTAGTGAGTGGTTTCGATTCTAAAACTAATAGCGAAAGAACGTTAAGCGCTGTCGTACCAATCTTATTCTACGAGAAACTGTCCCCACAAAAATCATATTATTTTAATTGATCCCAGTTTAACGATTACACGCTATATTTACGAAAGGAATCGTAGCGAAAGGATTAAACCAGCATGAATCGTGCGCTTGCCAGGATGTTTTCACACTAGCCAGGGAATTTCTCAAAATTCGTGAAGGAATCGTTCGCTTCCTGTGTAATTTGTTCACCAAAAACTCTCTCCTCTCTCGTCGATGCGGTTTTTACGGAAATTCAATATTAATATATTTTAATTAACTCCGTTTGCCCGAGTTTCGTAGCTGAGCACCGGTGGAAGATAACGCGGTACACAAAGTACGGATTACGCTCAATTTGTTTACATCAACAGCTGTTCTCGCCAAAAACCGTGCAGCTTTCACCTACATAATTATCCGTCGTGCACGAAAGCACTACTCTGGTTTATCATTTCGAGGCGTACGGTCAGTATTAATCGCGCGATTATTATTAATTCCGTGTAATTGACAGTATCGGCTTACATCGTGGCCAATTACAATAATTAAGAGTGCCGCGATCCCTGTCGACCGACTGGTAATAGTGACGCTAATTATAGATCGAGATGGAAATCGAGAATCGTTCGTAAAGCGTCGCGCAACCAAATTAGAAACGATTCCATCGAGATTGCTTAAAACTAAACTGTGAAAGCGTCAACCGCTGCTACGGTCCTTGAGATTTTTCTTTCGATAACAAATTTCCTGATTTTCATAAACGTATAGAAAACCTATTATGGTTTCAATTTTATATTCACACATTTTTATCGAGATTGAGAACTTTTTTTTGTGAAATAAGAGCGTGCTTTTTAATTGAAACGAATTTGAGGACCGTACCAGGGTTGAGTGTGAACCAATTGGGATAAAATATTGAATACGACTTGGAACAGAAAGAGTTAACAGTGAAACTATCGTAATGGTCGATATAATCGATCTGTAATTTCTCGTGAAAATTTTATGAACTCACAGCGGTGCATTTTTAGGAATTTTGTGCGAGTTTCTTGTGAAGAATAATATGAACAAAGATGTATTTCCTTTGCAACTTATATTTTTTTTTAATTATTTATTTTAAGCCTCATCATCTATTAAACTGGGTTACTGACGGCTCAGTCTGTAAAAAAAATGTTTTTTTGGAGAATTAAAGTTCATGGAGAAGCTTAGTATCTTTCAGAAATTTCAATAGTCGCTGCATCTTCTTTCTGTTGCCATTTTTCCGCATAAAGTGAAACATAATTGATTGAAGAAAATAAAAATTCGATCTCTCGTAGATTCATTTCTTTATCATGTATCGATATTAAGTCTTCGGTTTAACTCTTTGCGGCACAGGATTTCAGATAATAAAATAAACCTATGTTGCATAGAAATTTGATTGCGTTTTAAATGAAACAAAATTGGTATATTTTTACTAAGGAATCACATAATGTAAAAACAAGAAAATGATAATTTAATTGAATTTATTCTTATAAGGTGAGACTCAGATAGTCATGCCACATGGGTTCATGAACGGTACTTATTAAAGCACATCCTTTTCCCTAAGTCAAGGTGGGACTAAAAATGTCCCACCATGCATTACGGTGCATCAAAAAGCGACACTTTTAACCCCAGCGTGCCCCAAAGAGTTGAACAAGCCGACTACTAGAATAAAATCTACATTTTCACTTATTAGTTCTCAATTACTCAAACGGAATGTCTTCACAGTCACCACAAATAATTCTCGGCTACAAAAAAAAAAAATAATAAATCAGACTACACTTTGTGTCTTCGATGAAAGATCGCTCCTATCTTCGCGAAACAATTTTCTCGATTTCTCCAAGTGCACGACTCAAATCCGATCGAGCACCGACGTCCACGCTTGTAAGGCGAACGCCTACTTTTGCAAGTGCTTCCCTAGCCCGGAATTGTTCTCACGAATTTCTGGGACTCGTTCCGGGAATATCAAACAGTCGACGGACCACACGACGCGCATACCTATGGCCCGGCGCATTTTTGTACACTCGTAGCGTTCGCGTTTCGAGGAATCGTGGATGGGACCGTGAAGCGGCTCGTAACCCTTTCATGTGTGGCTTTTCGATTTTTAAGAAACGTGCTTCCACGTCGTCGAACAGTGGAACAATGAACTGTCGGGAGAAATGTGTCCGAAGAAAGTAATACGAACTCGGATGATACATTTTTTTTTTTTTTTCATTGACAATTTTCGAATCAAAGAGAAAAACTGTGATCGATCGTAATTTTTCCTCTGACAAGTAGACAAAATTTAACGCTATAGAGGGTTAAACTATGTTGAAACAAGAACTCTAAAAAAATCGTTTTCATCTGGTACAGTATACGATCATAGCGATTCTTCGCGTTGGTGGCTGAGAGTGGACAAACGACCACAAAGGGTTAACACGTTGACTGCCGTGGGAGTCACCGGTGACCGGCGACGCGACTAATAGTAAAACACATAATTAGAGTAAATATCGATACTGATAAATTTTCAAACAATACCACTGTTACTATAATTGTTTGAAGAAATTAATGCCATAAAGGACATGCAAAAATTAATTTATTCGTACGAGGAAAATATACATATTTGTTTTCATCACAATACACATCGCGTAATAAGAAATTCGTGTTAGCGCCATGGGCAAACCAAGTAAAATGCGCGCGGCAGTCAACGTGTTAAAAACTGTATAATACATAGCGATCGTCGAAAAGCATATAATAAATTGAATTTTTTATAAAAACAAAAGATCCGCATCTTTATGAACTCTATCCATCGTATCGCGACATCGTAACCGGCGTATGAAAATGAAAGGAAAATATTTCGAATAAAGGAAGACACTAAAGAACTTACCAGAACCGTCAAATCGTGTAAAAACCTGCTTATTTTTTTGAAACATGTAAATCTTCTGCGCCTAATTTAAGCTTTGATCCAGTATGGTATTACCTGGTCCAATGATCACTTTCGTCTTGCACCGGGACTGTATCACAGTCATCCATCTGCTTTACATATGTCTCAAGTGGAATTAACTTAATCGGTTTCGTATTGAATCAACGTTTTCCTGACGGTCAAATTGCGTGGTTGCTAATAACACATTCGGGTTGATGCAACTTTAAATTTAAATTTAAAAAAAAAAAAGAAAAAGATCCTGCAATTTTTTGTTCTCTTCTCAAAGACCATCATTAAGACCATTCATATTCACACCGATATACCACGAATTTCATCGTAGCTGCACAAATACGACAAACAAACTACGAGATAACTCGTAATTGGCGTCTCGTCGGCAGTAACACTGAGTTATCTCGTAGCCAGTCAACCTGTTGACTTTACATTTCTCGTGAACCGCTTTAATTTCATATCATCCTCTTAGTTACCAAAAATCGCGTTCATCCTGTTCCATTGAGAGAAGCAAAGGTTGCTGGAGGCGCCTTCATCTAACCGCGGCGTTTCTTGCCGGACACGGAAAACGCGTTTATGCACGGTGAACGTTCGTTCCCACAGACACGTTTCCGAAGTGTTTGGCTTTCGATTCATCGAACGGACAAAAAATCACCGGCTAATCGCGCCGTTCTCTAAGATCGATGACACGCCCATGGATCTCGATCGAATTTTTTTCCCCCCCCTCGATCCCTTCCCGGGCACAGAGATCCTCGTCATCTCTGTTCAGGATCCGTGGCGGACTGTTTTTGTGTCTCGACCCGATTGTATAAATATTAATGTGGCCATGGATCGACCGTAACCTAAGCAACGAGTTTTTCAACGACCACCAATGATATTTATAGAGCACGATCTCTCGCGCGCGTTTCGGAGAGGCAGGATGCAATTTGGTTCGAGGAAAATTGCTCAACGCTGAGCGTCGACGGCACGCGTAGGAGTGTTTTGTCGCGCCGTAACCTGTTTATTGGGAAAGATGAATTAACGCGTCGAGCGCGGGAAGAATTTTACATGACTGGTACGTGGTGCTGGGACGAGTTGCGATGTTTTAACGCTGGAACTATCGGAGTGTACGAGCAGTTTGAAATTTGTTATACGAATTTTAGAAATTTATGATGGTGCGGTTTTAAGAATTTTTTCTCAGCTTGTTTGTAACGGATATAGGGAGAGGTTTTGTTTGGCTTGAAGGGAATTTGTATATGTGTATTTCTGTAGATTTACGGTGGTGTAGTTTTTAGAATTCTTATCTAATATAAATTAAGATTTATTTCTGTCGAAGGAAATTTCTATAAATTTACGGTGGTGTAGTTTTAAGAATTCTTTGTGTTTTTCTGTAACTAATATAAATTAAGATTTATTTCTCTTTAGGGGAATTTCTATAAATTTACAGTAGGTAGTTTTAAAAATTGTTTGCGTTTTTCTGTAAGGAATATAAAGATTTATTTTCTTATTTAGATTTATTTCTCTCTTTGAGTTTTTCTAAAAACTCAAAAATATACAATATGTTTTCTAAAGTACATAGTTCTAAAGTGTATAATAGTAGACTATGGATATAGTTTAATAGTAAATTTATTTATTTATAATGGTAATCTAAAGTGGTAGTCTCCTGGTCTTTACGGTTGTCTGTATCAGAACAGACTATTCTACTTAACACAACCGTCCTGCTCTTTCAGAGCAAAATTTAAGTGTACGGCCGGCAAAATTGTGTATCTTAGAAGCTGTACGTTTTCGAGAAAAATTAATATATTTCTCAGAAAAAAAAACATTATTTTTAAATAAAATATTATATTATTTTTATTTACACGAGTGTCGAAAAATATATTAATGTGTCGCCGGTTGGTTAAGTGTTAGGAAAGTAGTAAGTGGAAAGAATTTCAGTTTGTTACTTGTCATAACTATACTGTACATTTTTATAAACATAATTAAAAACACGTAAGCTGAATAGGCGATTCTTGCATTTATTAAATATTATAAATAATAATATAATGAATAGTAATAATGAATAATAATAAAAATGAATAATAATATAATCAATAATAATAATAATTAATAATAAAAAAATGAATAATAATAATATTGAATAATATATTTTGGGTTTTTTTTTTTAATTTATTTTTGCTTATTACGTACATGCAATGTGTTAAACCTTCAAATTTTCCACAAACGCATAAAAATTTACAGTTTAATTTGCCGAAAAAGTGTTGTCTGATAATTTTCTCATAAATTCGAAAAATTTTGCTTCGGAGCAGTTTGGGTATAAATTTTATACGTATCAAACACAGTAGTTCCAAAAAGTGATGTAATATCGTGCGGCATTTCCGGTTCATAAAAGACACCGCAAGCCGTGGACAAGTTTTTTAGCGTAACAGATTTTTACGTATTAACTCAGCTTCGGGATTTCCAATGTGTAATTTCCTCCATCTGTAACCGACCACAATCCGAGTCTTCTCAGAATTTTAGCAAAAGGAATATGTTATTAGCATCGATGCACCCGATAATTATACAAAAAGGAAGAATAAGGAATGACAAATTATTTATGAATTAAAAAACCGCAGAAAGCAAAAGCTGTTATCGACCATTTTTTATTGGCCACTTAAAATGTGTAACACCTGTGTATTTAAATTGCAGAATATCGACTGATATATTAAATATTAATAACTGAACGGTCCCTCGGATCGATTTTAAATAAATTACAAATAACTAATTATAATTTCAATTTGTCTTTTATATTCCCAACGTTGGTTCTAATTATTTAAAATACTCGATATTGTACCAAAGTCGTGTAATTTTTTTATCATACAGGCTACTCTGTCGTGTACCTTACAATTAACTATAATTAATTAAATACAACTATTTATACCAAAGAATTACAAATAGGAGGTATTGGAAAAAAATATAAGATACAGCAGAAAGTAAATTTTTATTTATATTTACAGAGAGTCACGAACAATTCTTGAAAATGCAACATTGTAAATTTATAGGATTTATATTGTTTATAATTCTTCAAAAGTTTTGAAAAAATATTTTCATATTCTTTAATCTTTCCTCTTTAAATTACGCTTTTTTCTTTTTAATTCTCCAATGTTTCGCGTAGATTCGCAGAACAAATTTGATCCCCGATTGGAGTCTTAAAAAGTTTTAAAATTGGGGAAAAGTATCTTCATATTCTGTGACCTTTTCTCTCGAAATTACCTGTTTTATGTTTAATACAATTAATATTAATTCTCGGAAGGTTGATTCTTTTTTTTCAAAACAACTACAGGTAATTATCAATTTATTCTAGCAAATAATGCACAAAATAACTTCTGAATAATAATAAAACACTCGTGTATCTTCATTTTTACATTTTAAAACAAACATAGTTTATTTCATTTAAAAACAAACCGGTTACTTCCCCAAGCATAATATATATTACAATTAATATTAATTCTCGAACGCTTCAACCCTACAAAACCTACCCCATGCACCCTCTTTGTAACACTTCCTCGCGAACACATCCCACCGATTACCCACAAACACCCAAACATTCCAAAGCCGACCAATAAGCCCAGAAGTCAAGATCACGATAATTATTCACCGAATAAATTCCCCGAAGAACACGACCCCCGCCCTCCCAAAACGATAAATCATTGAACGCATTCAAAGCAACCAGCCCGCTTGTTGTAATTCACTGAACATCGGTAGCCCGATCCGCAGTGGCTCGTGGTACGTGCACCAACCTCGCCTTACCAGGCAAAAGCAGCAGCATAAGCAAAAAGGAGTCGCGAGAAGAAGTTGGCCGCGTGTAACGTCGATAAGCGAGAGACAACAACAAAAAGGAAGAAAAAAAAAGAAGAAGAAAAAAAAAAGAAAAAAAGAGGAAGAAGAAACAAAACAGAGGAATCGATTGGAGGGGGGCGAAAGCGGAAGGGAAGAGAGCGATCGAAGGAGAAAAGGCAAGGAAAGGCGAGGCACGAGCTGCCTCGTGGACAATGCCACCGTGAGGCTATGGGAACCCGCGGTGTGAAGGCATGTGTTGTTTTCTCGAGGCCGTTGGAGGACGTGTCGCGGCTCGCATCGTCAATTTGCCTGACAAAAGGAAACCAGCGTGGCGTGGACAGGATGCGTGACCAACCGGATTCTCGACGATGCGTGAGCGTACGCCTGGAATCCAGCCGTTCCTCTGACTGTCCGGTTTCTTTTGATCCGTCCAAGCCTCGATATTCTAATCCTTCCACGGAGACGTCCCATGAAATTGTTGGCCAGTGCACGCCGATTTGTCCCCCCTTGATGGGATTACTCGCCGCCGATCGGTTGGCTGTGTGAGGCCTCTTTGATATCGGCGCCGATAAGCTCGCTTTAATAGCTTTTTTTGAGTTATCTTTTACCGCTTCTCGCTTCTTCTACTTCTTCTTTTTTTTTCTCTTTTTTTTTTGTTGGTTTCGGTTTTGGTTCTGTTTGTTTGTTTAGGGTTCGTTTCGAACCGTTCACTGGCTATGTATTTTGCGCGGTGTAGTCGCGATTGGGATACAGCAAGGTGGTAAAATCGGTTGGGAGTTGAAGCGCGCGTGTTTTGGTTGTCTGAAATTATTAACAGAAATTTGATTCGACGTGGATTTAGAACCGTGATCG
>SMSQ01015671.1:8740-22486 GCA_019453375.1 Ctenoplectra terminalis
GGTTGTAGAGGATTAAAATATTGCGTAACCGATACGAGAAGATATTTCTCTTTTTCACTTTACAATCATTGCATCGGTAATAATAATGATAAAATAAAAATAAAAATAACAGATAGCTTGGTAATAAATGATATCTCTTGACTGCGCGCAAATAATGCCCGTGATTCCGCGTTTCTATCTTAGCGACGAGAGATAGAAGGGGACCATTAACAAATATGGTTTCGTAATATCGGAACTTTATCAGACACGTGGGATTATTTCTTTCGAATGGAACGTACATTACGATACGTGCATTCACGGAAGTTTATCGCGTTCGTTTATATCGCGAAGAATGTAGATATTGTTTTGAAAAAAATTTTTATCTCGTAGTGGATGGAGACTTTAATGGTTTTTTTTTTTAAACATAGTAAAAAACGTAGAGCTTCGACAAAAGAATTATTTCGTCTGCAAAATATTATAAAATGTACAATAATTTGTATATTTTTTCACATTGGAGTTTTAACTTTTAAATTATCTACAAGTGCATCAAAATTCTCAATCGTGACTTATAATGGTTACTAAACCATCAGACTATCGGGTGTACAGAAAAATCAGAGCCGAATCATAGAAATTTTACCATAAGATTAAATAAGTACGGAACTGCACCAACTTCTCTCTCTATATAAATATATTTAATAACCTACTTATATCTGCTTGTAATAATTAAATTTGATCATCGACAATCCTATACAATTTTCTTATTTCGTATAAAAAATGATAAAAATAAATATTGTAGCGTTCAGGAGGATGTTGCTACGCGCGACAACATATGCTCGTTATTAACATAATAACTGTCCATTGCGCAATTCCCCTGCTGTTTATATGCGAAGCAATATTTTTTCACGTTCCATTTTTTTTTATGATATATAATTTCTTATAATATCCACTATATAATTTTTTATAAATTCCGTTATATAATTAATTATTGTATCCAAACACGTATACCCTGTATTTAAACCGTGTATTACAGTATTTTACATTTAAAAAATTGCAACACCCTCGCAATTCGAAGCCACGAGCCGCCATTGCAATCGAGAATTTAATCGTCCAGATTAATTCTTTTTATTCTGTTTTATTTTTTTCCTATAAACGGAGAATCGATCTGACGTGAGAATTATCCCTAAATATCCCTAAATATCCCTAAATATTCTTAAATATGCCCAGTTAAGGGTAGCGATCATCGTCCATATGTCCAAGTAGTATAAGTTTTCAATTATTCGGCCATTTTATGGCAAGACGCTTGCGCGCGCCTGTATCAACTCACAGCAGAGGGGAAGTCAGATTTCACTCCATCCTCGCCGCTTCTCTCGAGTACATACCCCTTTCCTTTTTCTCCACGGTCCTTGCTCCGCGGTGAGGCGATCAAGGCCGAGAAAAAGAGCAACCGAGGAACGAGATAGAGAGCGAGAAAACAAATCGTACTCGCTCTCGTTCTCGTACTCTGCGCGTAAACACCTCGCGTTCGAGATTCTGCGGCCGCTTCGCTTCAGCCATCGTCGAATGTTATCGGGCGAAACGGTTTAACGCTGAAATATGCTAATTGTATGCGTGCTTGGCGAATTAACGCGTTCGTTTGAGAACGTTTCGATTAAATGAATTTCGGCGGGCGAAAAGTAATTTCGGAGTCCACCGGTGTGGAGAAAAAAAGAAAGAAAGAAAGAAAAGAAAAAAAACAGCAGTTAACGAGATTGGTTGCATTGGGTTTTTGCTCGTGCAAGAGGGTTTGATCTAATTTGCTGGATAATTGTGTATTTTGGAAAATGAATCGGCTTGAAAGGGCTTGAAACATTAATGGAAACGCGGAATTGGAAAATGAATCGAAGGATGTGTAAATAAATATGGAGTTTTTTTTTGTCGAGTATGAATCGATTTCAAAGGGTTGGAGAAAATTAAAGGGGATGTAGGGTTGGAAAATAAATTGGAGGTCAGTGGTACGGACGCTTCGAGTTTGTTCTAAAATTTCATTTAATCTATCTTTAGTTTGTTTTATTTTCGAATGTTAGGTTAAAATGGTACCTGTTATTATTCACAGAATCTTAGTTGATTTTTGTTTGATTATTTTACTTGGAAATATTGTGTTAAAATGGTACCGACTGTTATTCATCAAAGTATTAATACTTTTCTCCCTGTGTTACATATTTAACTTAATTTTAACCCTGTTTAACCGGAATTTTGTTCACTCGTCAGAAACAAAATTGGAATTAAAATTTTTGTATCGATAATTCTAATAAATACACTTTCTGCTATCAATACGGTGGTATGGTAATCAAATTTACTGGTACAGTGACATGTAACTAACCCTAGAACTACGTATAGAATTTATAATTTCTCATAGAAATTTGATAAACTTACGCTGTCATATTTTCGTGGATTTTCGTGATTTTTTTTTTAAATATGTACAAAGAGTCCTCACTCTTATTACAGCTATTTTTTTAAATACCTATCATTTTGATTTCGTTGGTACAAACGAGTTTACTTTAATCGTAGCTGGTTCCAGTGCTAAGATAAAATTTAAAAAACGGAGATACATCGGTACGCAACTCGAAAGCCACATGGAGCTACGCGCACGTTGGTTTAAAATTTAAAACGAGTCACTGGTGATTGATCTTAAGATTATGAAAATGTCTGCTTTTTAATATACGCTCGAAAGTTGTACCAGAACGTCCTAACAGGCGTACCATAAAGACACCCGGTTATTTTTAGACACGGTCCATTTATGACGCCGAAGAAACACAGTTTCAACATCGTTGAGCTTTAATTTTCCGTTAATATGCGCACACGCACGCGATACAGTCGTTTCGAAACGGTTTTCCTCGTTACCGGTTACGACACGCGTTTCCTTGTTTCATTTACACGGGATCCATCCCCTTAAGAATTGCGACCACGTAGAGAAAGTATCTCATTTTACTTTCCCGGCGCATGCACGCACGCGGTGTGAATGCATTTAGAAAGTACACGTTTCTTCCCGGAGTCTCGGTTCTGTCGTTCCATGACCGGTCACGTTGGTTCGCCGTACGATCGAGCGATCGTTTCTGCTTAGAATTTTCAAGGTTATCGTTCATCTACAACCATGTTGTCACGCGAAGGTAGTTCGCTGCTTTTTTTTTTACACGCGGTATACTCGTTCATCGCGAACTTTTGCTTTCGAACGGTCTTCTTAATTATTCGTTGGGAAACCTGATTACTGGATCTTTCGATTTCTTTTAGAATTGAAATTTAAATAAAATGTAAGTGCGGATTTGGATTTAAATTGATGCTCGGATTAAAATTGCAGCGTCAATTTAGATTGATATAAAATTAAAATTCAGAGATCAATTTTTATATCGGGTCGGATTTGAGAATTTAAATTCAGAGATTCAAATTTAAATCAGATCCTTCGATTCTTCTGCAATTCGGATTAGAGTAAAATTTAAGTTCCAATGCAGCTTTGTATTAATGCTCAGATTAAAATTGCAATTTTAATTTAGGTTGATACAGAATTAAAATTCAGAGATCAATTTTTATATCGGTTCGGATTTGAGAATTTAAATTCAGAGATTCAAATTTAAATCAGATCCTTTGATTCTTTTGCAATTTCGATTAGAATAAAATTTAAGTTACAATGCAGCTTTGTATTAATGCTCAGATTAAAATTGCAATTTTAATTTAGGTTGATACAGAATTAAAATTCAGAGATCAATTTTTATATCGGGTCGGATTTGAGAATTTAAATTCAGAGATTCAAGTTTAAATCAGATCCTTCGATTCTTCTGCAATTCGGATTAGAATAAAATTTAAGTTCCAATGCAGTTTTGTATTAATATTCAGATTGGAATTACGGTCACGATTTAAGTTCAAAGAAAATTCAAATCAACTCCAATTCAAATATTCAAACACAAATTAAATCAGATTTTCTCGAAAGAGTTATTCGCTGATCAAAGCAAAGGGAACGCTTCCGCGTAGTCTGCTCGAATTAGATCCAAAGATCCATCATGGCGGTCGAACCGATGCGGTGTACCGGTTTCATTAACGATCTCGCGACGAAGATCGGCGACGACACGATCGCGTCACCCGGTATGCAGCAAGTGAGCAACCCTGGCGCACATCTATGACACGCCTATACCTATTTGGAAACGTGACAGCTCGAGACGGTGTACGGTCACGCGTTCCACGCCATCCGGATTTCAATTAGACTAATGCATCGGCATCGTACCGAGAACAGTGTGCATGTTCTCGCCTCTCCGTGTTGCACTTTTTTTCCAGGATGCACAAAGCATGAGATCGTAGATCGAACATGCGGGAGAAAACGCTTCTTCTTTAAAACTATCCGCGTTTCGTCAGACAAAGTTCGATAAATTTCAATTTTTGTTCGAGAAAAATTGGGAAACAATTTCTTTATCCTTATTTAAATGTTAGAAATGTGAAATAATGATATGTACGTATTTTATTCAGCCTCGTAGCGAAGAATTAGACTCACGGAGATGGTGAACACCGATTTCGATGAAATTTTTGTATAATATAGATCTCGAAAAAATATTACACACGTATTTTATTATATCGGCCATCGTTCACTTTGAAAGGGTGATATCAGTCCTCAAAGTAAGCAGTGAAACACCTATTTTACGATGTATCTTAAAAACTATTAGATATAGAAAGTTTAAATTTTCCAATCATAGAAAGAAAGTTTTAAATTAAACATTCGGTTTGCCTATTTCTTAACCCCGAATCCAGCTGTGTAAAAGGTCTCTAAGAAAATATTATTCGTTTAAAAACTTGTGCACCCTACTTTGAGGTTTACCCCCAATCATCCTTTCAAACCAAACGATGCCCGATATAAAAAAAAATACCTAATATGCTTTTCAAAATTGATATCGTACAAAAATTTCATCAAAATAAACGCGTATCGATTCCGTAACATTTCTTGTTAATTTACAAATACCTACACCTATTCACAAAACTATCCTGCAAAACATTTTCAAGTCGTCGAGCTCGAATCCGTTCACCAGTGTCACGCGTTCTCCATTTCGCAGTGCGCCCAGAATTTTGTACAAGGAAGAAGAGACTCGCGCGTGACGCGCGATATCAGAAAGGTTAAAAACCGGCTCTCTGCCTCCGGTTCGTCCCTCGAAATGTCGACTGTCCCGGGAAAACAATGGCGGGTGTTGCAGGATGTATTGCTAAGAGTAGAAAAAGAAACAATGGGAGGAAGGGAAAGGTTGAAGCAGAACGGGGAGAGCTAGTAACGACGAGACGAGAAATAGTACGGAAAGACGGCGGCCCGTAGGTGCGGGCTGCGGGGGTGGCGAGGGTGAAACGGGCCGTTGCTCGAGGGTGACAAAGGGTGGTCGCGAGAGATGAAGAGTGGGGTCTGAAGGGAAGCTTTTGCTGGTCGATGGTATTGTAGCTCGCGTTTTGCGAGCACCCTGAAATCGCACGCGAATGGAAGACACATGGAAACAGATACCGTGTTTGCGAATCGAGTTACGTTGAATAAATATTACGTACACAAAAAAAAAAAAAGAAAAAAGAAAGAAATTAGACGAGGAAGCTGATATATAAATTGTTGATACGTCTTGTTTAGATAGAGTGAATTGTTTGCAAGATTAAAATAAAGTGTTTAGGTAAGGTTAATGGAGGCTGTTGGGTAGAGTCCGTGGAGTAACTTGTGTGAACCCCTATACTTCGTTACTTCATCGATTAAAGACAGTAAGGTTTAGCGTCGTGTTTGTTAAATTTTATGTAGTTTGAAAAGCTTTCTTGTTTTTTTTTTTTTTTCTTTTTTTATATAACGTCGAGACAATAGGATATATTATTTTTTTAGAATAAATAGGAACGTTTTGAAGCTCCGGTAATAGGGAAATATTTTCGATGGAACGTTAACTCGGATTAAACGGCTCCGGCCATTTGTAATTCCGTTTCGCGTGAAAACGTATGCGATATTCGTATCGGCATACGATACACGTGTACGAGGTTTTGTGTTCGAGCAATATCTCGGTTATAACGTTTCTTTTCTCTCCACTTTTTTTTTTTTTTTTATTTTTTTAATACCTCGTTGCAGAACGCTGCACCGGCAACGATTCATCATGGGATGTATCGAAGATGAATATTTCATAGGTTTAGAGATAGGGATTAGAAGAATGGCCACCATGAAAGATTTTTAAATAAATATCGAGCGTTTGTTGCTTTACCGTTAAATCGTTCCGACATCATTTTTCTTCTTTCGCTTCTATTGCATCTCTTTCAGTTATTTATACGGAACATTTTATTCAACGTTTTATCACAGTACGAAAATGGAATGAAAATTAATATTAAAATGAACGATTTTAACAAATAAACCGAACCTAACCCGAACCTAACCCGATTTTTTTATCAAATTTAACGTTCTATCGAAAAACATGCGCGACCTTGAAGAGTCCACGAGACCTCAACCCACCGAAGTTCCTCGTTATCGTTCCAGCGCAACCCTCGACCTTCTTCGTCTACCTAGATGTTCAATTTTTCCAACTCAGCATACTCCACAGAATATATTCTGCGTTGAAATTAAAACGAGTCCCAAGATGGCGTTCCCCTGTTTCTCCTATCTATACGATAGGCCCGTTCATTTTTCTTTCACCGGGATAAAAATGTTTGAAAATGATCGTACAATACTTTCTAATCAAGCTTGTCGATAAGAAAAATGAATCACCAAGATGGCGCTCAAATGGCATTCGAATGAAACACTCGATATAAACTTATCGTTCGCTCGCTTTATCCGGCAAGCATTGCTCCATTGGCGAGCCATTGACAGGGCCCTGATTCCAATTTGCTCGCAAGCGAGACGATTCGAGCAACGCCGATCGAACGGCCGAGATATCGGATTTGGATAATTCCATTCGTCGTCCGATAATTGAATCTATCCGAGCATATCCGGTCCCACGCTCGGATACTATCCGTGAAGATTCGTCGAGATCCACCGTGGAAACGAGGATGAGAACGTGCCTCCTCTTCTCAGTTTGGCTCCTCTGCTTGGAAATATTTTCCGAGAGAAAATCGGCCCGGATTATATTCTCTCCCGGGCTTATTTGCATTTTTGCGCCGATTACGTGAGCCCGCCTAAACGATCCCTTGTTCGCCTCGCGTCGGATCCACTGGCTGCCCGTTTTAATCGTGTGTACGCAGAGACTCGGTGGGACGGATCTGGAGCACAAAGCGAAGAAAATTGTAGCCGTAGGTGTGTTTTGAAAGGGATTCGACGTGGATTTGGATTTTGGTATGGTCGAACAGCTTGTGAAAAATAGCACACTCGTGAAAAAATTAAGGAAACGAAGAAATTGCAGTGATCTGGAGATAAGGTGGTATAGTTTGGCGCGGAAAACTGAAGCACAATAATGGGTGCTAAGAAAATTCTTCCTGTTCAATTTTTTATTTCGTTGATCTGTACTTTGCTCATGGATCTGGTGTTAAATTAATTGAATTGTAATTTTTACGTTTCCAAATAAATTTTAAGATCCATCTCAACATACAGGGTGCGCCGTTAGAATCCGGATGAAAGAATTTTTGAGAATTTTTGCGCAGAGTTGTTTATTCAAGCCAATATACAAAAATACAAAGAAATGGTATTGTATCTCATTTAAAGGCTCCTTGCTGAGAACTTTTACTCGATGTAGCCATCTTCTCTTCGCAACGTCGTACACCGTCGATTTCGGGTACCCAAAGAATTTTATAATTTCGCCCGGCGTTCTCCCGGCGCGAAGGCTTTCTATAATTGCCGCTCTTCTATTATATTCCGCGCTTGGCATGATGCGATCCGTCATCGCGAGGTTACAAAAGTTTTATTGACATATTTAACTAACTTCAGAGCCAATCAGCACCGATCTCTGAATTCTAATATGTTGGGAAACTGAAATACAATTCTGTCCGGATTCTAACGGCGCACTCTGTGTACAACAAAGTTATACGCAAAAGATATAAATTAAGTTCTTGTGGCTTTCGAGTGCTATGTATTAATAGGTGAAATTTGTATCAAAAATATCGTAAAAAAGTTAGAGAGACCAGGCAGCATGTTTCTAAACCTTTTTCACAAGCTTCTCACCGTTTATTTAAATTCATGTTACAATTTTGAAACATTCGGCGCGAAGAGATTGAAAAAACCATCAGGTTGGAGAATAAAAAGGTGATCCTATCGTCGGTCGTGAAAAAACTTGGGTTATCCTTGCTTTTGACGATCGCGCCACGGTTACCATGGATTCATGGTGGATATAAATCGCCAGCGCGTGTCGAGAGAACGTTTGAAGTTCTTGGCCCGACAGTGATTGATGTCGATTCTTGGAGACGTGTGTGCAAGCATTAACGTGTTCCAAGTCATCGAGCAACCCGGTTAATGAGATTCTACGAAGAAACGAGTCCACCGATGTATTACCATGTTCGACGTATTAACGATCCTTCCGTTCTTAAGAGTCTCATTTGTTGGAGAAGGTCGCTGGTTTAATATCGTGACTGATGTACGCAGTCTGGAGATTTAGATATAAAAAAATATATATTCGCTCCCTTCTTGTTCGAACTGCTCGATAAATTAATTTTTATTTCACTTTACAGGGAACTTCGAATTTAGACAATTTTCAAGTATTTATCAGGGTGGGCGCGTGTCTCTAATTACTAGAAAGTTGCCAGATAGAAATTGGACCTCTGTAAATTCTAATTGAAGAAAGTTTAATTCTTCGTAGCTTAATATTTTTTTGTTTTTTTTTTTGTTTTTATAGTAAGGAGAAAAAAAATTATGACCGGTTACAATTTTTTATTCCGAGAGGGAGAATAGAAATTAATAATCGCAATAATATAATTTGTTAATACCCAAATAATTAGTGCTGAGAATTAAAGAAAGACTTGTATTGTTGTAAATAACAATGAAAGGAAAATGATTTAAAAAAAATTATTTTTCTAAGGATAGAAACAAAATACATAAACTTTACATAGGAAGGTATTTAATTCCCAAGAAACGGTCACATTTAATCTTCCCTAGAAGATTTAACGGGCGAGTAAATTTCACGTCAAGGCGTGTCTCGATGCCGAAATTTGCCAAAGTTGGCCAACGTGATCTCTGACGGATGAGACCGGGGGCCAATATGTTTTTGCCCCGTGGTACACGCTTATCGCATAAATTATGAGCCAACTTCTATCCTCCGTTCGCATTTCTGGCTCCTTCGAACTTCCACGCTGCTTGACTGATCCGAATTTGAACGATTCCCGACAGTTTCGCGCGACCAAGTTCCTCTCGATGGTAACTTCCACCCTCCAGAAGAAGAACTTTACCCGCTTCAGCGTGCCCGCTTTTCAGGACGGTTCTAGTCCCTCCAACATTCTCAAAGAGTTCCCCCACAAGTTCTCGTCTGTATTAAATTAAAATCCCTCTTCTGGTCCGCATTTAGCGACATTGTACTAAATGGATTTCGCAAGTTTTACGAACCCCAGCAATCCTATTCTACCGATGAATCATCCACGAATTAATTCTGAGTAACGTCACCGTGATGTTCCCTACAAATATTCTTCTGTATTCTGTAATCTAGTAACTTTGGCGGTCTCCGTATTCCTATATAGAAAACTGGAGTATTAAGTTTAAACGAATACCTATCTCCAATTAAAATGGTAGATTTTAGATTATTTTTTCGTTTTCATTTTTGTATTATTCATTTTCTTACGACTCCGACTTAGAATTTTAAACGATCGGTGCACCAAAAGATCGGATCACCGATCTCCAAGGTATTGTTCGAGGCGAGTCCCTTCGTTAACGAGGATCCACCGCGCAGAAGGTTCACGCGACTCGGCTTATCGTCGATCGTAATCGCTCACGCTCGGAATATCGAGCCATAAATTCAATTAACCTGACGAGCGGCACGCTCGAATTGTCCTCTTGTGCGCGCACCTATCGAGCCAACCGAAACTTCATTACTCTGCATCGATGCGTTCGTATCTTTGGGCGATGATCTTTAAAGCGTCGCTCGAGCATGCTGAAAAATCGTCCGGGAACCTCGAAAGATAAAATAAAAATAAAAATTTGCGTAAAAATCCCGAGTTTATTAATAAAGAAACGATTGTAAAACAGTGTGAAATACACTGTGCATATTTTTCATAGAAAACCGGTTAAAATCATCTTCAGAATCCATAAAAATTTCAGCCATTATTAAGTTTTTTTTTCTGTTTTTTTTCATCTTGGTTAGTAGAAATAATTTTCCTTAAATTTCGACCTTAAATTTGGTTCTTTAAACTTTGATTTTTGACGAGTTTGCATGTTAGCTCGCGTTGAATGGAGTTGGGCTGGGTTGACAAAATGGCGCGTCCGCGGCGACTTGTTACCGTGAAGAGAGCCACGACACTTAGAAGGTACATTTTAGGAGTGCATACAAAGAACGAAAGGGAACGGGGACGTTTGGCCGGTTGCCAAACGAGTAACTTATGATACGAACTGTAATAAAATTATCTACGCCCTTACTTCAAGATTTATGCGCTTTTTACGTAAATCCACGAACCGAGAAATAACTCTTATTGGGTCCGATTTTGTTTCTAGATCTATGTCGAACACCATTTTTAATAACGTTAACTCGAACAGCTACCTAATTTCGTACAGATATACCTTCCCAACGAAGAAATTCATGAGAAAAAAAATCTAATATGTTGATGAAAAAATTCGACAAGTCCAGATCTTAAAATTTATGGAAAATTGTATAGAATAATGGACAACGTGTAGAAATATGCGAAAAATGTACTTTTTCGATTTCTGTACCAGTCTTCAATTCGTACGTAAAGTTATTCTTTTATACGAACTTAAAGCCATACGAGAAAATGGCGTCGATGATTCCTCGCCGTAGATGTCGCCTCGCTCAACTTTCTCATTTTTCTCATTCAAATATCATTGTCTCTGGGCGAATCCGCAGGGTGCTTCGAACCCACGATAAAACCCTTACCTCGCCGCAACCATCGGACATATATACGCGTCTATTACCAGGTAGAAAACTAGTGTAGAACAATGGAACGTCTCCCCTACGTAATTACCGTGCGGCTCAGCCGTTCGAGGGCGAGGGTTCTCCCGTTCCGTTCACCTAGCCGCCGAGACACCACGATTATCGTCGTGTACGTGCACGTATACCAGCGTGTACGTTATTCGCTGGTTGGCCGGTTTTATGTGGATTTCGTTGCGCACGTGTGCGTCATGCAGCTATCCGGCTCTCTACCGTAATTACCAGGAGGCAACAGATGCGTGTACTCTCGTTCCTGTTGCACGCTTCGAACTCGGCGAAAGCGTTCCTCGAACCTTCACGCACGTGTCACCGCGAGAGTCCTGTTTGCAGCGTCATTTTGTTCCTCGCCTTTTTCAATTTTTTATGCCCACTGCGGCCCGTCGCACGCGATCCCCTAGGGAAGATTTGACTTCTGTGGGCATTTTTTTTAGCGGGCGTCTGAGATTGCGGGGAGAAGCGTCTAGTGGGATTTGTACGAGTGATGTTTCAGTGGCTGAACTGTGGGGATAGAAATAAAAAGAAGGTCGATATAGATTTGAAAAGCTACATCGTTAATGAAATTGATTTTAATTGTTTATGAAGCGGATGGTATTATTATTGATGATTTTTAACGCTAGGTTTAGGAGTGTCGATTGGATCATTTTTATGAGTACAGGGAAATGTAGATTTTTAATCGATATTTTGTTTTTTATCAACAGAGATTTATTTGATTTTGAATTTATTTCATTTTGAGCGTATATTTTCTGAAAGTATGCTTGTTAACACTCTATAGGCCGAATTTTGTCTGTTTATCAGGGAAAAAATTACAATTCATTACAGTTTTTCACTTTGATTTGAAAATTTTTAAACTAATAATTGTTATAGATGAATCGTGGTATAATTACAGTAATACAGTAATAAAATTTAATAGTACAGTGATAATTAAATAAAACAAATTTTTAAAAATATAGATACATTAGTTTGTAACTTTGAAGTCACACAAAGCCATAGAGGGTTAAACTTAAACGTGAAATCTGAAATCCATCAAATTGACAAGAAAATTCCTTCTGTAAATAAGATGTTAAATGTATTGTAAAATACATGCTATTTAATAAACGAAAATTTTATTTCGTACTGTAGGAACCGTGCAGACCTTATGAACGGAGTCGCCAATGTGGTATTTTAAATTTTAGACAGACTAAGATATTTAAGTTTGAATTTTTTTTTTCCCTTTTTTGTTCGGTTAATAAGATTCGATGGCCGTATAGTGTTTTATGGAATTACAGAGAAATTTTACGAAATAATGAATTTTAACCCGGTTATGGTTACTTAAGGTTCAGTCTCCTGTAAACGATGTTCTTCCTTTTATCGTAATTCCCTCGGTTGGCCGCGATTATCGATCATCCTGTTCGTCGGGTCAGTAATTGTGTTCATCACTGATGCGTTCAATATCGATATTGATATGCGGGATATTGGAGCGAATCGTTCTGCGTTACATCTTGAGCGTATTTTAAATTCGTATTAACACTAGAAGTACCAATGATTGAAGATTTATACCAGAGAGAATTCAAATGATACGTACATGAAAAAATACCAGATATTATTTAATATCTTTTACAAAAAATCATAGAAAATTCTAAACAAATTCAACCTTCTAAATTTATACAATTTCTATGAAAAATCCACTTGTTAAAAGTTCCATTTCACCCAAAATAGAATTTGAATGTAAAATACGTATAAATTTCTGTTAATAAAAATCTGTAATATTTATAAAAAAAATCATTCGAATGCACTCATCAAAATGATCCAATTGATACCCGTAAATGTTCTAGCATTGGCGCCGCCATGTCGACGTATCTAATTTTCTTCACAAGTTTTAACTTAAGTTTTACATTTTCGTCAATTCACATTTCCTTGTTTTATTGTAAAATAAACCAAACGAACGAAATAAACACAAATCGTAAATACTTGTAATATTTTTTCTTTTCAAAACAATACTTCAAGTTTCCATAACAGTCCTCCAAAGCTTAAAAACAAGAGTAGAAAAGGTTAAGCGTTTATATTATTTCATTGAATAAGAAAATCGTTTTTATCGATCCCAAACGCGGACCAAATATTTTCCAATAAACCTCAAACCAACCTAGCTATCGTCATTAATCGTACACAGGATCATGAACAATGCGGTCATACATTATGCACGACCTTACCGATGAAAACGGTCGCATTTTTATCGCTCGGCTATATCGACGATTCCGGCGCTCCTGCCGAGTCACCGGCTTTGTCCCCCAATTTACGGATATTCCTGTCGAATCCTCGGACCGAAATCGATCGGCCACGGCTCGCAAAATTGGAATATTGCAGGGCCCAGCGAGTACGTGTGCACAATACTGCGATGCATTATGCACGAACTGTATTAAAGCATGACGAGCGTGCCGCACGCGTTTCTGGCCTGTTTATTCAGCTACGAGAAACATCGGAGGCAGCAGCAGAGGCGGGTTTAAAGGGAGAACGGGAGGCTAACCGGGGAAAATTCGTTGGATCGACGAAGAGAGACCGTTCACGGAAGACGGGGATCAAACAAGAGTGGCCGGAAGAAATGGAGGAAAAAGAGAAGTTGGACGAACGACCAGACGAAGAGAAAACAGAGAGCTGGTGAAAGTAAGAGCGGAATGGTCGAGGCGCGTAACAAAGATGGCGTTCTATCTAGAGTGGAGGCGCAGAGTAAATAGCAGCGGAGGGACGCTTGAAAAAAAAAAAA
>SMSQ01015692.1:12008-29305 GCA_019453375.1 Ctenoplectra terminalis
TTAAATTGAAAATTTGTAATATTTTGATTTTACTGTTTTCATGCAAACCATATTTAATAGATTTTTGAAATATTGAGGATGGCCATCGTTAACGGTAGCTTAGAAAAAGAAAAACGACAAAGTAGTGCATGGTTGAGGCAACTTTTACCTTCTTCTCGCAATATAATTGAAATTATTCGACGAGTCATTGATAGCAGGTTAATTTAGCCAATATTTTAATTAATTAATTAATTTAGTATTGTTTTTTCCTCACAGTTACACCTTCTATTAATATTTAATTATCCTCTAGCAATAAAGATCGTCACTTAGTACTAAAAGGGTTCATTAGTCTAGCTTTTATGTTAATGAGTGCCGATCAAAAATTGAAAAGTAACGCAACAGCCATGTGGTGCATAGGATCAGAAATAATACGAGAAATTATTAAGAAATGTCACGAAACAGTTCCTGTTGTATTACAAGAATTGATTAATAAAATAGTTGCAGGAGGTACGCCAACAACACATTACACAGGTAATAGAGTAATAATATTATTGTAGAACTGTCTCGAATATAATGCCATTTACTTATCACGATTAAAAAAAATGTTTTCTAGATTGTTTAAGATACATGTGTCATGAATTATCAATGATTGTATTAGATCACCAGGTCTTGATTATGACTATTCTCGAACAATTGTTATTATTGCCTAGTATAGTAGCTAATCAAGTTTTAAATGCTATTTTTCCACTGATGCACGTTTCGTCTAATATACGAGAAAATATACTTTTGACATTGAGGAAAGCGCTTTACAGAAAAGGTATATCAAAACGACAAATGGCAGTTACAGGGCTTCTCGAAATGTTAAAATACTCTAAAATGCATTCTCGGAGCAACCTTAAACTAAGTCAACATTGTAATTCCTCCGGATATGGAATTAATTATAATTCTAGATCAACGTTAACTCAGGTATATATACACACGATTTTAAATAAAGACATAACGTATAACGTATAATAACATATAATAAAAATATAGTCATTTGTTATCGCACACAATCTAGGTGACTTTAGAGTATAATTCGCAACGAGAAAAATCGATTACAGAATGCGATGAAACTTTGTGTTATGAAATAATCGACATATTGAAAAAAGGCTTTACTTATGAATTTGAGGTCAGATTACACTTGTATGAAGGTGAGAAAGGTTTGTTTAAACGACTAATAGTTAAAAAATCATTATTTTTATCAAGGATATTACATTTTCAGGCTTGTACGATACTCTGATCAAAAATCCCGATATAACGGAAATCTTTTTAGATATGCTTCTTTCACATTTGAATCTTTACCTTAATATCGACGATAGTATCTTGCCACCTGTAAAATTAGAGTTATGTACAGATATTCGTGGAACGGAAATAGTTTTGCAAGAACCCATCGCTCAATTAATATTTGCATTACAAAAAATATATCTTAATACAGTTGCAATTAATGTAAATGGTATATATAAAGTACATGATACTTTAGAATCGTTATGTAAAAGAATGGTGGCTACAGAACTAGAACATTTAAATCTGGTAATTAAAATTAAAATTAAAATTAAAATTAAAATTTAAATTTAAACATTTATACGAAAAATAATACATATACACGTTAAAGTAACAATGTGCGTCGATCATTTTAGGGACATGGAACTGCTGATCTATTTCATGAAGACTTTCCGAAATCACAATTAAAATTAACAAATCTTGGCACATCTGTTGCAATTTACGAGGCTTTAATAGCGTTTCGAATCGGACAATGGTCAAAGGGGAATAAGGACAGCATCGATAAAATTAATGATTTGTTCAAAGGTTACACACGATTGATGGACTTTATTAAAATGGTAAAATGATCGATACTATTTTCTTTTATACTTTTCTAACATAATTTTTGTATTTAAAAAATTACGATATTTTATTAGCAATCATTAAAAGTGAAAAAAATCGATAATGGCAAAGTAGGTAATAAAAAGGACAATGATGTAAATAATACAACCAAAAAGATCGCAAAATCAAATAATATTAAAATACCCAACACTATTTTGAATTTAGACGTGATTCGTCAATGTTTATCGCTTTTATTTTCGTAAGTACAACGATGATCGTACCGAACAAAATAATTGCTATTAATAATTCATTTTGAAAGTTTCCACGGTTTTGAACCGCTAATTTTTCGAGGACACAATTGCACAAAAATTCAGTATTTATTTGTAATAAGTATCGTTACATTGTCGTCGACAATGTATATTTATTTCAAAGTCCTGATAGGATTATTGAGGTGGTGTCAAAACCAAGGGAACATTTATGATGAACTAATATTATAGTAAATCAAATTTTTACTTGTAAACAGACAATCTTCGATTGAAAACGATTTTGTGCTTCGAAATAATCGCACCTTCTGTCGTTACATATTACAAACATGTGAACATCTTTTACAACGCACAAAATCATTTATGAACAACGTTTCTCAAATTCAGGATAACCATTACCTAAAAACGTACACTGAGATTGGAAGGTAAGTTGTGTTCAATATGAAAGAAAAGCAGAGAAACGTTTAACTTTTTACGTTTTTTTCTTCCTTCTTTCTTTCTAGTGATTATTAATAATGAAAGTTTTCCATTATTTAGATTGCTTTATAAGTATTTTATACTAAATTTAAACGATGTACTTGTAAATGATGAACAAGTAACTATATTAGCTCTACAATGTTTTAAAGAAATTTCTTGCTGTATTTGTACATTCAATTCATCCGTGTTACCAACATTTCTTAATTCAATTCGTATGTATTTATGCAATAATTATATTATGAAATAATCACATTGTTTCGACAGTATTCACTGTGTAATATTATTTATTCTTTCAAGTTGAAGTACGACCTAACAGGGATTCAATATCAATGGATGTTAATTCTCAGTTACAAGAAATTATTTTTTCATTGAAGCCTTACTTAAAAGCATCACTCGTCGAAGAAACAGATAACGAGGAGAAAAAAAAAGTACCATTCTTATTGTTACAAATAATGGAACAATTTATGTATAAAATTAATTTTGAGAATTACAATCCTGACAAGGTTGGTGTTATTGTGTTTGTGAATATTTTTTAAATACATTTAAGTAATTTATTTTTATTGCAAAAGATGCTGGAGCGTATAAAAAAAACGATACAAGTAGAAAATATTCAAAGTCCTATTGTTCCTGCAGTTATGCAGTTTATCTTACATTTAGAAGAACATACTCGAATATACGGAGAAACATTGAACGAAATTTGTCTGGAGTTATGTGAAAAAGTTGGAAGTATCGACGGTGTAAGCGATAATTTTTCTTCTAAAATACTTTAAAGCTTATTTGTATTTACCTTTGAAGTTTATTCGTATTTTTATTTAAATATAGACTGAGTCGGTAACTAATGGGCAATATAAAGTTATACGCGAAGATACCGTGTTACAAATTTATAATGTGTTGAACAATTACATTAAAGAAAAATTAAATAATACTTCTTGGTTGTTGATGCGCTTAAAGGCGGAAGATACCATAACACGAGCACCTGGAACAATCGACGAAGTTTGTAAGTATAAATTATAGATTCCACGGGAAAATTTTTCAATAACAATCGTCATGGAAGATTACATTATTGCAACAGGGAATAACAATATAAGGGAAAAAGAACGAAATCTATGTAAACAATTATCTCATCTTGCTCAAGTACTTCACACGTTAGCTAATACATCGATTAAATCAGGCCCGTGTACTGATGCTACATTCAAGAACTTGCAGTACTTGTATCATTTACTTGGGAATCTTACAAAATATTTTTATGCCAGATCAAACAGTCAGAATGCAGCGTTTCAAGCAGTTAAGTATGTACTGCACGCATACTATTTCACATATAATTAATGATTGATTGATTAACGTCGACATCGTTGAAATCGGTGAATTTCTTATTTAATATTTGTTACAGATTTATTCAAGTGGTACAATTAGCTGGTAAACCATTAAAGTCTGCTTTTTATAATTTGGTAACACACGTGGAGGTATGTCGAATTTCAGTTTGTTTACATTTTATAAGTAGCGATTGATAATATTAGTAGCATCGTTAATAATTGATTTTGTATTTTACCGCTATTAATTCTCTAAAGGAGAACCAAAACAAATTACATTCGAAATCCGACTCATACGCGCGAAGGAATAAAATTTTGAGAGAAACTAAAGTAATACCTCGTGTCGTGTATGAAATCGAGCAATTTAACAAAGAAATATTACTACTTGGCAAAAGGACAGGCGTAAGTATGAAGTAGTAACAGGAGTAGTAAACATTTCGTCCTTTCGTTAACTTTGTATTAAAGAGTTTTTATTTTCGCGCGCATATTCGAGTAGGTACCGTTAGAGAACTACATGAAACACAGTGTGACGAGAGATTTTAGAATAAAAAATCCACAATTGGTGGAAGGACTTGAGAAAATGGATGCGAGCTTGGTAATAAAAGCATTACACGCGTATCGCTTTTTGTAAAATTATTCCAATTTTAATAGAGTTCTAAAATATCTTTAACCTTTACAGCTCACTCCATCAATTTTAGAAACCACTGAAACTACAATTCACACTTCAAACATAGTCGAAACTGATAGCAATAGTGATGATACAGCATCGCCAAGAAAACGACTCAGGATAGAGAATTGAAGCACTGTTGATGAAAATTTTTTTATAAATCATATTTACTCTTTCCAAGCTATGACTTTATAGGAAAGAGAGAAAGAAGAAAGGAGAGAGATAGAGATAGAGAGAGAGAGAGAGATAGAGATAGAGATAGAGAGAAGAGAAGAGAGAAAAGAAAAAAAACTAAATCGTTCCGAGACTTCATTTTTTTCTTTTTCGTATCATATGTGTTTCTTTGTATCTTTCGTAATAATGATATAATAAACTGTTTTCTATACCATTTACACATCTCACGCACAATAGAAAATTCCCACGAAGCGCAAAGCATTTCGCAGAATTATCACATTTATAATTTTATGCTACGAAATCTAATGGTCTGTTGAATCCTCCTTTTCTGTTCATGTACTGTCTATATTTCCTTTTCAGAATAACATGTACAGCTCCAACATCATTTCCATCGACTTTTTTGCCTTTAGTACTATCAAAACCACAAAAACCCATTATTCTCATCATTTCTTGTTCCTCCGGTGTTTTTCCTTGAAGATCAGCTTCTGCAAGATATTAATTTATAGGAACAATCTCATTATTTCTATTTATTACTCGATTTACCTGTAATAACAGGACGTTCAGTGGTAGGTTTCAGCTTGGGTTTGGGTCTGTCTCTCTCTCTTGATTTGGATCTGCTGTACGAACGTCTATGCCTATCTCGTTCACGATCGCGATCTCTTTCTCTATCCCTCGATTTTACTCGATCCCGTTCAACAGATCTACAATTATTTTGAATTCATACATCACCATTCTTTAACGGTCTTCATAACATTAATGCATTTCACTTTTATTGAAAGTGATTGGAAAAAAAAAAAAAAAAAAACCTTCGTCTTCTTTCACGAGACCGCCTTCTTCTACGATCTCTGTCTCGTTCACGTTCACGTTCTCGATCTCGATCTCGGGATCGATCTCTTCTTCTTCCTGGTGAAGGTGTACGACTACGTCCCATACTACGGGTTATTTAATTTATGTAGTTAACCGAATAATAATGCAAAGATTATCAAATGTATATATACGCACACTTTTACGTATTTTTGTCTCTCGAAATCCTATTTACCGAATATACAATGAATACGATAAAAAAAATAAAAAATAAAGAAAACGTAGGTTATGTTTACACGTATAAAGTAGCGTACTTAACACAGTTGTAACGTTACGCTATTAGCACCTATCTATCTATACATAACATATCCATGGCATACAGTGAACAACGATAAACAAGACTAACTATTTATGATATAATATTAACGAATAATATTTCGCAAAGTAGATAATTACGTACAAATACTCGTAGCAAGAGACGTGTCCTTTTGAATCCCTCAAACAAGTGATTCACATTTGTACGGGGCATATTTTATAGAGGCATACTTTCCTAGTTAGCTAAAAATCTCGATATTTAATTACGATTAAAAATTAAACCAAGTCTAGACGAATGGATTAAAAAGAAAAAAAAAAAAGTTATATATTTAATAGCAATGATATTAATCCACTGTTACATTTGAGTTAATCGGTATTAAGAAACAACTTTTCTGTTCGTTTTAGAAGTATTTACATCAACTTGTTCGAAAAGCCATTCATTATTCTTACTTACCTATCAATTCATCACTTGTTATACATAGTCGTTAAATAATGTGAATTATTAGGTAAAGAAAAGAGTAAAATTTTTAGACATCGATTATTGGTTTATATATACATTTTTTACGAATCAACGAAATAAGCAAATTTTCAAATATAATAATAGTTTGTAAAAATTTTAAAAATAATACTAGAATTGTTATATTGGAAAATGACCGGGTTGAAAAAGGTCAAAAGGAAACATATATATACCAGAACAAAAATAGAATTCATGAATTTGCATCGTGAACTTCTCATTTAACTAGTTGCATACAGCTTGGCTGACAAGAGCTAGTTGTAGCTATGATACACTATTTATACACATTTCTAAGATTTAATATTAAACATGACGTAACTAAAAGCGAACTCGTCAAAACAGTTTCTTACATCCATCATCCTGTTAATCATAAGTTTGAGAATTAAACAGTTCGATGAAATAGATATGTACAAAATTAAACGTAAAGTTCAAAGAAATCCAATTATGACATAATATAATGGAAAAGGAACGTAACTTTTACAAGATGATTATTTGCAATTACTTAGCGAATATTTCGAGTTGACTCGAAGCAGAGGATATAAGAGGCTGACGACCGTTCTTGGGTTGCGTCATTAAGTTTCAATCGTTCAAAGAAGTGGTATCCGTCTTCTGTATAAACGTATTGTTTAATCAAATCTATTACTTTTACTCGATAAAAATGGTAAGAGAATTATCGATGGTGATCATTGAAATGAAAGTAAAAAAACTTTAAATACAATTTACGATAAAAAAACTGATAAATAATTAATTTGAATAAGGTCTTTTTTAACATTAGACTGATAATGCGAAAGACAATCCTTTTGAAATGTTGACTCGGTAAAAGAAAAAAGAAAAAAATATTAATTAATTAATTGTAAATAGGTTTGTTGAAAAAGGGGTGGATCGGAGTTTGATATTTAAAGTTCGAACGGACAAAGGGCAAAAACGAGGAGATGAAAAGAATAAGAAAACGATCTTTACGTTGTTTCAGCGTGAGTGTATATCTATTCACGTCGGTCAAGCTGGCGTTCAAATTGGAAACGCTTGTTGGGAACTCTATTGTTTGGAACATGGAATACAACCGGATGGACAGATGCCGTCGGATAAAATGTTTGGTGCGGGAGGTGACGATAGTTTTAGTACTTTCTTCAGCGAAACCAGTGCTGGAAAACATGTGCCTAGAGCAGTATTTGTCGATTTGGAACCTACAGTAGTCGGTAAGAGAGAGAGAGAGAGAGAGAGAGAGAGAAAGAGAGAGAGGGGGTAGGGAGATGGGGGGGGGGGAAGAATATTATTCAATTATCGATAGTTACAGTTTGATCGTGTTTTTTTTGTAGACGAAGTCCGAAGTGGAACGTACAAACATCTCTTTCATCCAGAACAGTTGATAACTGGGAAGGAAGACGCGGCGAATAATTATGCTCGTGGTCACTATACAATTGGCAAAGAAATTGTCGATTTGGTTATTGATCGAGTACGAAAATTATCGGATCAGTGTACCGGATTGCAAGGATTCCTTATTTTTCATTCATTCGGCGGCGGTACCGGATCAGGGTTTGCTTCTCTATTAATGGAGCGTCTTTCTGTCGACTATGGAAAAAAATCGAAATTAGAATTTGCGATTTACCCAGCTCCGAGAGTTTCCACAGCAGTCGTTGAACCTTACAATTCCATTCTTACCACTCATACAACTCTGGAGCATTCAGACTGCGCTTTTATGGTAGACAACGAAGCAATCTATGACATTTGTCGACGCAATTTAGATATCGAGAGACCGACTTATACCAATCTTAATAGGCTGATTGGACAAATTGTGTCTTCGATAACGGCTTCATTGCGATTCGACGGAGCCTTGAATGTAGATTTAACCGAGTTTCAAACAAATTTAGTTCCTTATCCAAGAATTCATTTCCCTTTGGTTACTTATGCTCCTGTAATATCTGCCGAAAAAGCATATCACGAGCAACTTTCGGTAGCAGAAATTACCAACGCATGTTTTGAACCAGCAAATCAAATGGTTAAATGCGATCCCAGACATGGTAAATACATGGCTTGTTGTATGCTCTACAGAGGGGATGTTGTCCCGAAAGATGTAAACGCCGCGATTGCTACTATCAAAACGAAACGAACGATACAATTTGTCGACTGGTGCCCGACCGGATTCAAAGTCGGTATCAATTATCAACCACCTACTGCTGTGCCAGGCGGAGATTTAGCTAAAGTACAACGTGCTGTCTGTATGTTGTCTAACACGACGGCTATTGCCGAAGCTTGGGCACGTCTCGATCATAAGTTTGATCTTATGTATGCTAAGAGAGCTTTCGTTCATTGGTACGTTGGCGAAGGCATGGAAGAGGGCGAGTTTTCCGAGGCTCGCGAGGATCTTGCAGCTCTTGAAAAGGATTACGAAGAGGTTGGATTAGATTCGATCGAAGCAGATGCAGATGTTATCGACGAGTATTGATACTAGTTTATCTTCATTATCTTTTTTAATTCAATCCATCTTCCTATTATTTTTGTCAATCAATTAACTTTCCGTGTCACCTTTCTTTTCCCCCGTTCTTGTTCTTCTTCTCAAATGTTCGCCTCTCGATAATCTTGTCGATGATAGACTGTACAACATTTACAGACTCAATCACAATTACCGTTGCACTTTCAATAACTAGAATATACGAATAAGTGGTTGAAACAAATTTGATACTGCGATACTGCGATAGTAAATTAACAGAAAACATGGACGGACAATATAAAGCGCGCGTCACGATAATTTGACAAGGAACGGTACGAAAAAGGATGAGGATTGAAAAATTTTGGAATAGAAATATCGAAGATAAATATGTGGCCAGAACTATGATACAACCATAATGAATTTTTTCCATTCTTTTCTCGTCAATTTTAGACGTATTTCTTTTCTTGTTTTGTTTTGTTTTGTTTTTGTTTTATTGCATTACACAAACGGGGCTGGGGAGGCAAAATTAAATAGCGGATTAAATAGTTTAGCGCGACGCTTTAACAAATTAAAAACGTAAAAACATTAACAGTACAATATAGTTTCTTATCGTAGACGTAATGCGATGGCAGTCTTGAGTCCTGGAAAGATGCTGTGATTGTTGCATGGTTATTTCAATTTTCGATTTTCTATATCCTCTATTTTCTATTTTCTATTTTCTATTTTCATTCATCACCGATATATGCACTTTTGACTCGCTTTGCAATCTTCGACTCTTCTGTCTCGCGGTTTAATCTTCATTCAATAATTGTTCTTTTATTTGCGATAAGCTTTTGCTCGTGGCAGTGTCTGGAAATAAGAAGCAGAAAAACAATTTTTAACAACGGACGACTCGACAACCACCTTTTCTGTTTCCTATCATTTTCAGAAATCAATGAATAAAAAATGACTTGCACACATGTTCGAACGATAGTATGTATGATCGTATTAAATACCGTTGTAGCAATCGTAATTCTAACTGGCTATAAATGACGAAATCTAAGTCTGCCGCATCTATGCGAATTACAATAGCGACAGCAGCTCTTCTACGCTAACAAAAAGAAAAATAAAAAGAAAAAGGAAAAAAAAAGGAAAAAAAAAAGGAAAAAAAAAAAGAAAATAAATAAAAGTGATATTTTAAAACGTAGAAACTGCCAGCCTACCTTTCTTCTTTGAACTCCTTCCTAGTATTTGCAGACTACAGAGATTGACGATACATATCGCGAATTACTCAAAGAACGATAAAACGTGTTTTAACGTTTTAACTTACACACCATATTTCCGAATTTTGTTTGTGTGAATTTTTGTTCATTGTTTCTTATTACTCTAAAACTTTGTTTCCGCGCCCGATCGTATGATGTAACATTTCAGAATCAATAATTGTAAAAGGAATCGATAAGATAACGATAAAGAAGCTGAACTTGAATAGAAATGTTAATCCCAATGTTTTAATTTACACATACGTACCAAAGTTAGGGTTACCTACGCCTCGACTGGCTTCTTTTTTTCTTTCTTCTTTTTCAAGAAAGATGGTGTCCTGAGGCCTTTCTTCTTTTTCTTTTCCTTTTTAGGTGACTCCTCGCTAACGCTCACATCCTGCGACACGGAACCCTTAACACGGAAGGTCCCAACCGTAACCATAAACCTTTCTACATGCACATGCAACTAGCCACCCTCTCTCATACCCTCCCACCCCACCCCCTCATACACGCGCGCGTGTACGCTCATTTTTTTTCTTACTAGTTTCTTTTCATTCAATATACATTATTTCATATGTTTATATACATGTGTGTGCATCTGTCTATATCTATATATGCACACACAAATGCAAACAGACAAAACACAACATGTACAAATAAACGTATACGCGCGCATCCTATTCTTCTCTCCCTCGCCTCTTAGCGTTTTGCATGATCTTTTGTTATGTCCACAAAAATCGGCCATTCTTAGATTCATGCAAGCGAACACTATTGGCGCACTAGCTTATTCGTAGCATTATATCACAGTTAATGAAAAAGCAGCGTTTCTGTATGATTCTCAAGACCTATTCGTCAACCAAACATAAGAAGACTGTGAAATGTATAGCAAATTTTCAATTATCTTGAGATAAAACATTCATCATATTCGATGAATGTTTTCATGTATAACAGAATACAATTTATACGAATTAGATATTTTGTGTGCGTGCGTGTGTGTGTGCGCGCGCGCATGTGGTACACAACAGGCAGACATGATATTCAACGATCCTCGAGCTTTTTATTTTTAGTACTCATCGTTTTCTTTTACTTAAACTGCGATATAATATTACAGAAATGAGCATTACCTAAAATATATTGCTTGTTATATGTTTGTGATAAAACTCGAGGACGATGTAGTATTTAAATAAGTACGGGTAACAAACCTCTTTACTACTTTGAGAAAATGTACTGTGATGCGCATCAGAGTGATCACCGTTTACGGTATTTTCCCCTGAAACATAAAGTACGGAACGTTACAATTATTTAGAAAATTTGTTTGTAACAATAAAGAAAGAATAAAGATACCATGCAAAATCTTTATTTACAATTAATAGGGAGTTTTGATTGCAGACGATATTAAAAGTTAAATGTACGCTTACCTCAAGAATGAATAACAGTATGTGATTCTTCTTCCATCGAATGTTTCAATCGTTAGGTAATATTATGAGATCAATTGAGACAAACGTTGAAATGGATATTAAAACGATTTGATTCAGTTTCTTTACGATCGGTTACTTTTATAAAAATAATTTATTTCGTAACTATAGCAACGTTTGCGTGTGAAACATGTATTCGGTACAATATAAAGAAAATATAAAGGAAAAACTAAGGAGTAAGTATACAAATAGCAGCTATTCGAGGACACGAGCAATGGGCTCCATACAACAATTGTAAAGAATAAAAAATAAAAGCGGATTACATGGTTTTATCGTTTCAATTTTTCTTTTCTCTTTTCTCTTCTCTCTCCCTCTCTCTCTCTCTCCCCCTCTCCCTCTCCCTCGAATCAGTAGGATTTAACTTATTCGATATAAATTTTTTATTTGTAAATTGAAATTGTAAGTAAATAAAGCAAGAAAACACAAATGAAAATAAAATGAGAAAAAAAGAAAAAAAAAAAAAATGTTTTGTATAGTTTATAACATGCAGGAAACAAAGGTTTGTAGTTATTTGAAAAAGCATTTTTATCGTTTTATCGCGATAAGCTAACTTTAACTTACAAGTAAACCGTGCAACAAGCATTAAGTTAATAACTTAAACAAACTCCATCGAACCAAATGTTACATCTTTGTGGGAATGAATCTCTGTATCCAAAAAGAAAGTTGTTTGATCGTTTAATGAAGACATTCTGGGGAAAAATGTATTATTTTATCGTTTTCTAAACTGCGATTAGATAGTTCTTTATCACTTTCAACCTCATCGGTATCACAGCACGTGTAAGTATCATTGAACAGTTTTTCTGTAACTTCTATTCTGTCGTCTATATGTAAATTTACAATCGTATCGTCGATCTTCTTTTCATTTACAGGCGATAACGAAGAACATTCTTGATCGTGATTCATTGTACACAATTTCATACAATAAATACATTCAACGCACATTTCTAAAGGTTTAGAAGCGGTCGTTGGGATATCACATAGTCTAGACAGTTTCTTTAATTCCCTTTTTCTTTTGTCACTTTCTGACGAGTTATTTGAATTTATATCTTGTTTCATATTATAATCAATGTTCTCAGACACTATAACTGGCTTCGAGAGTAATGTAAATGAATTCTCAATTTTCTCCGTATCATCTCGATACGAGCTTTTATTCACAACAACGCTTTGAACGCTACTATCATCTTTCTCGATTCGAAAATTTAATTCAAACGCTTCGTCGTCAATACTGGTTTCTTTTTTTTTCCCTATTGTACGAAACTCAAAAATTGCACCTGCTTCTCCTGTTTCATCTGTTTCTGTTGCTCTTACAACAAGCTGATCATCTCTCTTGTCCACGTCAATCATATTATTGAAAGAAACAATTGTTGGTGGAACTTGTATGCTTCGACGAGATCTTTTTTCCGATTCGTCACTATTTATTATTTCTGTCAAATTACCCGTCTTGCATTTGGTAACTTCTCTTTCTTTGCTAACATTATTAGAGTTTCGTCCTCCTTTCAGCTCTCTGTTCGCATTATTTTGCGTTTTTTTAAAAGTGTACCTTATCGTTTCTCCCGAAATATTTGACAATCTTTGTTCAGACTCATCGCACACGTCGATCAAATGGTGAATAATTTCATGTATAACGAGAACAGATGTATTTTGATTATTCTGACACTGTTTGTTCTCTTTTAACGTATCCTCGTCATTCCTTGTAGTTGAATATGAAGCTAAAGTTGAGAATTGACGAGAGATGATTGTAGACGACAAAGAGCTACATTGGTCGTTTAACTGTATACTGAAAAGAGTATCATATATTTCTTGGAAAATTTCATTTATCAGACAGGAAACAGTTACATATGTATCGTTTGTATCGAGTTCTGCAATAATTTCATTCGCGCTATCGCTAATATCGGTTAGAAATAATTCACCGCTAGTTTCGAGCAGTTCAAGAACCGTATCCGAGGGTAGTTCCAACATATCGGATCCATCGTTCGAATAAATCTCAAGGTGTTCATTATCAAGAGATGTTATATCGTTAAGAATTTCAACGGAAGTTTCTTTAGAAATATCGTATCTTTCGCTATCGTACAATGAATCAAACCAAATGAAATCGTCAACAGTTTTCTCGTCTACGCAATCTTTTTTATTCCATGGTTCACGTTCGTTTTCAAAACTTTTCTCTTTGTTTGATTGCAAACAACAATGTTGATTCAAATCATGAATGCATTCGGATGTGTACGATGACAGTGGCAAGATCAACGGTTCCTTTAACATTACTTCATTGATATCCTTATGATCGTCTAAATCCATAAACGGCGTTAAACTATATATTAAACTCATATCTGTAGGGTCTAAGCTGTATTTTGTTGAGATTTTTAGGTTAGAACGAGACAAAGCATCCGCTCTTGTTTTTGACGATGGAACGTTGGAGCAGATACAGTTTACCATTTCGGTAATCCGTCCTTCCATCCAATGTTCGATAGAATCGTTCGATTCCAATGAACTGCGAACTTCAGTTTCTCTTTTATCGTACGATTCTTCTCTTCTTCCTGATTCCTCATCTTCAAGGTAAATTGAATTTGGAACTTGTTCAATATCAATGTCCATTGAGACTATCGAACGATTAATTTCACCATCGGTTGAAAGAGTCGAAGGACGGGGACAGTATTCGATTAACGTAGCTACCAACCGCTTTGCGATAATATCACTTCGGGTAATCTCTAAACGCGGTTCGCATCGATACAGTTCACCAACTTGGCAATCATGATGTTTACAATCAACGAAAGCTTCGTTTTCAATCTCGTTGTCATACTCGCTTTCACTCTGACTGCAATACCTGCTCGATGAATCACGATCTGCAACCATATCGTCCAAAAACATCACAACTTTATCTCACTATTTTAATGTTCGCTCCATTATCGGTCTACTTTCTTTCTCCCAGAGACAGAAGATACTTCTTATGATCACGGATGCCCGCACCTGCGTATCTAAGAAATGTCCTGTATTCGCGATGGTCGATCAGACACGAAAAGGTGAAGTGTATTAAGAACCATAAACCGTAAAATCGAACAAGTTGCAATCGACTACGAATCGACGTACGAACGTTGAAACAAGTCCAGAACCATCAGAAGGAACACGTGTTAGTTTTTATTACACACGGTTTTTTTTCTTTTGAACGACTACGACTAATTTGTAACAGACGAAGGAAAGTAAAATGAGAACACGATATTATGCAATATAATATGATGCAAGACGAGTATAAGCTGGGACGTTGCGGGATAAAAATATAATTCAACTAAGAGGGACTAAGTAAAAAGGAAACAAAACTGATACAAAGATTCAAGGTCTGTGGCATACACGAATATGCATAACATTTATGCAAACATGCGTATAGGTAGATGTGCAGGCAGACATGCAAGGTGCAAGCGTTAGTGATCATAAATGTAGATAAGATTAATGATAATAACGATAATAACGATAATAACGATAATAACGATAATAATTGTAATAATGAAAGTAGAGCAGAGATATGTGACATCTTCATGCTCGCGAGTCAAGCCTTGCGATCGTTGTTGTTAATTGTGAGAAATTTCAGGTTAATTGTATATAAATTCAGCATATCTAAATATATATATATATATATATATATATATATATATTTAATAAAAAGTGAGAAGAAAAAATAAATAAGAAGAGTAGCACGATACAAGGCTCTTCACGTATATATCGTACACTAAACATGCAAACTACACGTTCCATTTCACATTTTCAAGATACCTTTGTCCTTAAGAAAATTAACAACCTGAGTTTCAAGCTCAAAACTAAAAATGATTAAAAATAACTTACCGTCGCTCAATACAACCTCAGGTTGACTTGGTGCAGGCACTTGTTTTGTCTCTATTCGCAGTACTCGAGGTTCTGCAAAATGATCGGAACGTGTTGTATCGACAATAACAAAATGCAAGAACATATGAAAATGTGTTACTCGCCATCTCTGCTTTCTTCTTCCGTTTCCGACGTTACCGATACCGGTGATTGAATAGGGCTTTTGGCAGTGCTTGATTCGTGTGTCGCTCGACTAACGTTGAACGATGACAATGCTTCCGATTCTGATTGCGATTCATCATCTTACGAATTAACAAACAATAAACAACGTAAAATTGATTTTATAAAATAGGTAAATTTTCAACCGATTAAAAGTTAGTGTGCTATGTTACTTACAAATATCTCCCTTCTGTTTGCGTTCCACTTCTTTCTTGTACTGATCAAGTTCTTGATCGGTAATAGCATCAAAAGGATTTTTAGCATACGGTGTTTTGTAGACCATTGCATTGTGTTGAAAGCCTCTTTGAATGATACCTTTACTGGCTGCACCTACCAACACTACTTGTTCTCCCGTTCCGCTAATAGTGGCATCCTTTCATAAACAATTTCTTTTGTTAATATATATGTATATATGAAATAAAATGTAGTTAAAAAGGACCTAAATTACCTGCATCTTTTTCGCTTCTTCCCACGTAACTCCTTCCAATATGTGAGACTGCGGTCCAGCTGATATCTTGTCTGCTCTACGGTAATCTTTAATCTAAATAACAAAAAAAAATAGCTCCAAGGGTTCGATCAATTTGCAAATATAATGTACTCTTACATTTTTTTGATCAATTATTTGAAAAAAATTAACGTAAACTGTACCAACGAAATTTCATGTTACTTACCTGTTGTTGGATTTGTTTAAATTCCTTTGGATTGGTATTTTTCGGTACGAATTGAAGGGCACTGTCGATCTTCACCGGTGTACTGCTATGGGTCGGAGAGCCATCTGACACCCACTGCACACAAAACCAGAACGTTAGTCGACCCTTATCGGTAATTCGACATTCGACACAGCATTGTAAAATACGTATTTTCACTTTGTCTGCGTATGTTATGTGTGCCTGCTTTGCTGGTGATGTCGTCGTATTATCGCTCCAATTAATTAGCACGTGTAAGTAAGTATGTCATCGAATTCAAACAAGAATTCATCGACTACTTTCATTACTTCTTAGTTGTAATACGATTAAAAAAATATTCATTTCATATTTCTACATTTACCATTAATTACGAATATATTTCAAGAATGTTTCTTATCCTTCCCATCTCTTTCTTTCCTCTTTCTCTATCTTTCACTCACTTACTCACTCGCTCATTCATTCATTCGCTCAATCGTTCTTGTTCTATAGGGTCGATCGATCTGGTTTTGTAAATGCAGTGGGACGAAGAGTCAAATATCCATCGCTTCGACGACACGATTTTAACAGGCACACATTCATACACAGTTCCGAACGTGAATCGTTGTACAGCAACGTTAAAATGCCATAAACTCGAAAAATTGCTCGAGAATAAGGCTGTTATTGCTCATCGAGTTCATCATCGAAACATAAACTTACAAAACAATTCAATATGACTATGTATCTTTTCTTTCCCTTTTTACACAAACATGCTGTCACACTGTTATAAAGTGAAAAGGGTTCTTTTCTTTTCGAAAAATTACCTATACACGATAAACAGTAGACATATATTTATTTGTATTATAATAATAAGCTACAAGAGAGAGATGCGATAAATTTTTGTTATAACTTTTGTCGATCGATTGGAAGATATGCGATATCATAGCTATATTTATTTAGAAGTACATTTTGTATTAATCATAAGGTCAGCATTAAAAATTTTTTAGGTATAGTTTTTTTCTTATAAATCCAACAATTGTATTCCTTTCTTCTTCCCTCCCTTCCACTCTCAATATTTCTCTCTCTCTCTCTCTCTCTCTCT